>CM037999.1:26683607-26802040 GCA_021234005.1 Nephelium lappaceum | reverse complement strand
TTTTATAATAAAACATATATTTCATAAAACTTATGAATTTAGCTTTTCGTTTATATATGAATAGAAAGTTAAGCGCTCTTGTTGTTTAAGCTCTGAATCAAACTTTAAGGGACTTTTTACTTCTTACAATAATGAGTGAATTCCTCTATTGTATAGAATATTCCTAGCTACTTAGTAAATCATATCCCCAAAGTACGAAGTTATGATCGAGCATCTACATCGATCTCACCCATGTAAATCAAAGGAAATAACTCAATAAAAAGGAGTCTATAATACACTCAGGATTAAGGATCAATTCGTATATGATCATTTGGTCAATAAATATGAATCTTTAAATTTAAAGGATATTAGTTAGAAACTTATGTTTATCTTGGGTCTAATCCTATATAATCTTTATTATATAAGATATCTCTATTCCATGTCACCACATAACAGTCTCAGATAAGACTATCATATCAAATACAAAATGGACTGTAGCTGTAAATTTACCACAAACGAGATACTCAACTTTGATTGCTTTCTACGGACTCCTTAGATTACTTATTTCAAATTAAATCGATTATATATAATATTTATATACTTAGTATGAAATTATATTAGTAATCAAGGATGTTTCTTATGATATATACAATTTTTGCAAAAATATATAAATGGAATAAAATGAATACTTTATTAAAATTCATAAAACCGTTTATATAATTACGAGTTCTTAGGGCATAAATCCCAACATATAGATGCACTTTGATAAGAAAAATATAAAAATGCATACTTTTATCTCCAATGTAATTATCTAAAACAAAATATGTATTCATTTTTGATATTATAAAATATGTGTCACATTCTTGTCTATATTTACAAATAAGAGGAGAGAGAATGAGACAAATCTTTATATTTTTAATTAGTTGAAATTTTGAAAAATATTAATCAGTAAATCTACAATAATTTGAGAAATCAATCTCCATACTCTCTATTTTTTTTTTCTTTTGCCACATAATCTTCGTAATTTGATTAGATAATTATATTAGAGAGGGTTTTTTTTTTTTTTTATTATCTAATTTATCCTATCTAACAAAAAATTCAACTGTAGATTCAAACTTATTTTCTATTGTAATAGAATTCACACTTATTTTCAATTTCCAAGATCAGCTCCAGCTTAATCACTAGCTCACATCACCCCTGACTCAATCAACATCGCGGCTTGCTTCCGGTGTTTTCATCATGCCTAGGAGACTTCATAATTGTAAACTCAAATTGACTTTCCTTTACCACCTTGAGTTTGAGGGGGAATATATTTACTTTTCAAAAGAGTTTGAGGGGAATGTTGAATATATGCTTCTCCTAATTATTATTTACTATATATAAAGAATATTATATGGTTACATTTTGTATTTAAATTTGAATTATTTTCTTATTGTTTTGGATTTCTAGTTTCATGTATCATCCTATACTTATAAATAGGCTTCTATAATAATAAAAATAATGAACACAATTTTTTTTTTTTTTGATACAATACACATATTATTACTAGAATAGATGGTGTGACCGGACTCTGTAAGTAAGGCTTACGGAGGCATGGTTCGGAACGGAGGCTCATTGGATTGGGGGAATAGTTTCTAGGAGAAGGAAAGAAGGCCCTACACATAGGAGAGGAAAATTGTCACTATTAAAGTAGATTTTGGTGAGTTGAACCTAGATGTGCAAGCACATCAAGGTGGACTTGTCTTCACCGAGGTATTCGACCTTTGCTCAACATCATAATGTTATTTATTCTTTTCTTTTATAATTTGCAAAATAGGTGTGAAAAGACATGTTTAATGCATATAAAACAAGATAATTAAAAGAATTAAAAAAAAAAAAAAATCTTAGTCTGAGCAATGAAGCTAGAGGCCACACTTGTAATATTGTTAGAAAGTCAAAGATTCATCCGAGAGACTCGTCACCACTAGTTTGCCAAGCGGATTCCATTCACAACATGTTATTTGATTCAAATATAATACTTAGATTTTTACGTAAAAACAAATATAATTTGTATCCATGTACTTTACAAAAAGTATAATGCTTTGTTAGTTAAAATATTTTATTAAGAGTGTATTGAGAAAATTATGATATAATCTTAAAAAGATATAAATATGCTTTGGTGAGTGAAGAATACAATTAGCACGTTTTTAAAAGTATACACTTAAAAAAAATGTAAATTAATGATTGTAAGGAAATAAAAAAAAAAAAAAAGATAAAAGATCAGTGTATACATATAAAATGACAAAAAGAAGTCTAAGAGCTGGAGATGATTTTTGCATAGAGCAACTCATTCCATGCATCTGGCACTCCAGGAAGACACCAATGGGCACAATCCGCGTAGCTTTTCGGGTTGGATTTTCGCTTCGACAAGGGCATCTTGCCTTCAGAGACTGAATAGAAAGAGGTGTGTGCATCTTTCCTGTACTCAGACATTTTTGTTAGCTTCATGTAATGAACAGGCACCTTCATTGATTGAATCACATTTTCAGTAATCTCAAACAGCTTCCACTTTGCACCCCCTTCAAATGGTTTGTTATGTTGAGGATGGGTGTTGTCTCCTTGGCACAATTTATTGCTTTTGGGTCATCCCAATCCGGGCTCCTGTGTGATGTAGCTAAATTAGCGATTTTGAATTCTTAATAATGCTAGATATCTCAACGCTAAGTACCAAAAAGTATGACAATTTCATACCTTAATTGGCATATAATACACAATAATGATGAATTGTTCTATCTTCATAACATTATTATTGAATACATTTAAGGGTTTATATCACTGAATTTTCATGACTTCGGCCTAGAATAATAGTGGTAGAAGAGTCAAATGAGATGGGTTTATTTATTTTTTTTTGAGGCAAGGCTTATTATTATTAATTTTTTGGAGTCTTAGTGTGGGGTGGTGGGTTTGGGGGGAGGTGGTGCGGTTGGGGTGGGGTTTGGTGTGGTCGTGGGGGTGGGGGTGGGGGTGGGGGTGGTGTGGGGTTTGGACTATAACATGTTCAAGGGTTGGGCTACTTGGGCTAGATTTGGGCTGCTAGATTGTTTGGCAACTCAAAATAAATACAAATAATAGTTTCTTTATTTAAAAATAAATAAAAATAAATAGAAATCAATGCATAGAGGTATTTAATAAATTTATATTTTTTTGACACTATAAATTTATAATTATCAGGTGTGTAACATTATAATATTCATGAATTTTAAAATTCTAAACCTACTTCTTACAAATTTGACACTTCCAAGTTCAATTCAAAACCAAATAAGTTAGTGGTCAATCACATTATCCCAAAAACATGAAACAGAGTAAACTAGAGCAGGTGCAAGTACCAGTAATGATGTGGAGACAAGCTGTCAAAGAAAACAGTGGTATGCTTGGGATTGACATTTTCATCCACCCAATTGGCCCAAGTCCTCGTACCCTTCTCATATGCAACATACATGTCCATTGCATCATCCTCTGTCGATCTTTTCATCAGTTCATTAAAAAATTCTGATCAAAAGAAAGATTAATTTGTGTAACATAAGAGACTTGAAACCAGTTAAAAGCCTAAAGAGTTACACACTCACAGGAATTTTGGAGCTGGAGCTTTTGTCCACCAGACAAATGAGTTGAAAATGAGGTAGTCCACACCCTTCCAATTTTCTCCATGCTTTGAGATTGATTCAAGCTTTACTTCAATCTCTGACTTGCCTTCTCTCATACCTGGAGGGTCTGAACTAGATTCAACCAGGTAGGGTGCCCAATAAAACTCTATGCTGGCGTCATAATCCTGCAAATTCATCATAAAAATTAAGAGGGTGTTGGGTACAATTTTAACAGAAGGGTGTTTGGTTTGAGATATGGAATTGATTCCAGGAAAAGATAAAGGTGACCTCTATTTTGAAGTATCGAATATAGCTCGAATTCTCATCACTCATGATCTTCTTTCCTGGTGGAATCGCAGATTGGACCATACAAATAAAGGAAAACCACTGGTTCAAATGCAAGGAATCTCCTACAAACATAAGCCTTTTTCCTTGAAGTTTTCTTAGCAACAATTTTGCATTGAACCTTAACCAAAAAAAAAAAAAATTTACAAACCATTGACATTTGAACAAATTCGTAACATAAATGTATTGATTTGGATTCAAACAGTTGTTTTGGTCTAATTTTCTTAACGGTCAGATGTATTCAATTGGTTTAGATCTGTTTTATTTTTATTTTTCTTTATTCGTTGACGTTGAAAGTGAAAAATGTATTTTTGACTTCGAAATGGAGAAAAACATTCAAAATTTAGAACAAAAAATGACTCTGTAACTTACCTGGGCAAAGAGCAATCTCTAGGCTGCCATCCCCAGTTCTGGTACAAAGAATCCTGTCGTCCATTCTTCAAGCAAGTGACCCACTCAGTCAGAAACTCACACTCATCTTCTTTGTACAAAGGGTGTGTGACACTGTCCAAAACCCACTCTCCTGTGAAGATGTCACAGTCTCCAATGTTGTCTAGACCATTTTCTTCTGCTTCTGGAAATGAAAAAGACTTGTTGTGTTCATTGTACAGGAACAATCCCAAGAGGGAAATAGAAGAAATTGTCAATACAATTACTATAGGAAAGTAATTGAATCTCTTATTGTCATTGACATGCTTCATTTCAAGTGCCTTCAAGAGACGAACAACCTGAAACTATTCATAAACATCAAGTATTAGTGTATTTTTTTTTTTTTTTGAAAACAAGTATCAGTGTATTATCACCATCAAAGGATTATTTTGTCAATGGTGGTGGTTGCAGGGTGGCCAGTAATCAGCTGCAACCAGATCGAAAACCAATGAATAAAAACTAAGATTCCAAGTCGACGAAGCAAGCTACAATTTTTAATATTATTATATTAATTAATACAGTACTTTATTTATGTAATCAATACACAATCTTAATTAGCTAGTCACATGCATGAGATGGGTGTTAGAACCAAATCAATGAGGTATTTTCTGTTTATTTTATATGTGATAAGCACATAATCTGTGTTTTAAATGTAAGTTCTGACAAAACACTTGTAAAACATTGAAGTTATTACAATTACATTTTCATCATCCATCCGAAATATACGTGTAGAATATGTTGATTTTGATATATTATTTATAATATATGCTTGTTAGTATATATTGTATTTTATTCTCTTTCTTAGGCTTAGGGGTACTTTAGTAACTTTGTCTATTGTTTTACCCTAGTATATAAGTGAGCTCTTTTTCTTCTTTTTGATGGAGCAACCAGAACAAAAATGTGCAGCCTTTTGTAAGACACTTTTAGTTGCAATGTTAATGAGTTTTCCATGATATGTTTGGGCATTTGTTCCATTAAATTTACATGGTATCAGAGCCAGATTATTGGAGGGTAAAGTTCTGTTGTAAATATTCAGTTTCAGCTTCAGTTTTGAAATTTCGATTACTTGTTATCTTCAAAATCATTGGCATCTTCTTGGGTCTTGTTACTAGTGTTTTGGATTAAAGTAAGGTACTGATCTTTGCATTATCTTTTCGTTACTACACCTCATATAGATTGTTTTGGCATCTTCCTTGTGGACTTGTTGAATATGGATTCTTACGATAATGATCTTAAGACTATTTCTGTATGATTGAATGGTACGAATTATATGTATTGGAATTTTGCAATGAAAAACTTTCTTATTGGCAAGGAGTTGTGGGATTATGTCAATGGTAGTGTGACTTACCCAAGTCTTACCGATGCTAATTATGATAAGTTGATTCGTAAATGAATAACTAATAATGCAAAGATTCTGACATGGATAAACAATTCTGTTGAATCATCTATTGGAATTCACTTAGCAAAGTTTCAAAATGCTAAATGGAATTATCTTTTTGTTACATACAACCAATCTACCTTTGCTAGGAGATACCAAATTAACATGGATCTTTGAGAAGCAAAACAAGGTGATCGATCCGTTCAAGAGTTTTACTCTTATTTGACAGAATTTTGGGATCAATTAGCTTTAATGGATCCTATTGAGTTGGCAAAAGATGTTACTTACCAGAAACTACGAGAAGAGCACAAGTTGGTGGAACTTTTGATGGCTTTACGTGAGGATTTTGAAAATCTTCGCAATTCTATGCTTCATCGATCACCTTTACCTACTATTTCTGCTACTATCAATGAGTTGTTAGTTGAAGAGACTCACCTTAAGTCTCTACGTTTGATGTCTCACTCGGGTTCTTCTCAAGTCTTTGCTACAAGTTCACAAGGCTTGGTATAGGTTACTGGTAAACCAAAACCAAAAATTGCTAATGATGAGTGTGCTTATTGTTATGAGAAAGGACACTGGAAAAGTTCTTGCCCAAAGAGTCAAGCAAACAAGTCTACCGAGAACAAATTTCGACAATTTTCTAAACCTGGAGCAGCAGTAGTGGCTACTAGTACTGGGCCTTCTCCTTCCATCTCTACATCTCCTAATATCTCATCTCTTGTAATGGAAGTAGCTCGGATTCTTGGTGCTTCCACATCATCTAGTGCTCTATTTGCATCTCCTGCAGGTTTGTCTAGTATGACACATTCAGGTTTGTCTACTACTTGGATTATTGATTCAAGTGCTACACATCATATGACTCCAAATGAAACTATTCTCTCTAATTGTATTTCCCTTTCTAAGCCTACTTCTATTATGGCTGCAAATGGAGCATCTATGCCTTTAGGCTCAATTGGTTCAGTTACTCAGTCTACTTGGTCCCTTCCAAATGTACTTTATGTTCCACATCTCTCTGTTAACCTTTTGTTTGTTAGTCAACTTACTGATTTAGGATTAAATCCTATTTTTTCTTCTCATTCTTGTATTTTGCAGGATCGCACCACGGGGAGGCAAATTGAGTTAGGCCGTAGGGAAGCAGGTCTCTACATTTTAGAACATTTCTCTTTTCCTTCACCAATGGCAGCATCTGTCGATTCATCATCTTTTGAATTGTCTGATGGATCACCACCTTTTTATCTTTGGCATTCTAGATTAGGACATATGTCTAGTTCTAGGCTTCAGTTCATGATAAGAAAATGTTTGTTAGGTTCTGGTGTTAGTTTTCGTGATATCTTAGATTGTAATGGTTGTCGTTTGACTAAACATTCTGCTTTACCTTTTAGTAATAGTACTTTATCTACTTTTGCACCTTTTGAACTTGTGCATTCTAATGTTTGGGGCTCCGCAGCTTCGCTCACAAAAGGGGGTGCAATATATTATGTTATTTTTGTTGATGATTATAGTCGGTATTGTTGGTTGTATTTCATGCATAAGAAATATGATTTTCTATCTATCTACACTTCTTTTAATGTTATGATTAAAACTCAGTTTTCTACTAGTATTAAATGTTTCAGATCTGATTCTGGAGGCGAGCATCTCATTACAGGTTTTAAGCAACTATTAGACTCTGAAGGCACTATACACCAAACCTCATGTCCTCACACACCTGAATAGAATGGAGTTGCTGAACGTAAGCATCGACATCTTGTAGAGACTTGTCGCTCACTTCTCCTTTCTAGTTCTGTTTCTACTATATTTTGGGGTGAAGCTATTTTGACAGCAAATTATCTTCTTAATCGTATTCCTTCTTCTGTAACAATTGGATTATCTGCTCATGAACGACTTTATAGATCTATACCTTCTTATAGTCATTTACGGGTTTTTGGTTGTACTTGTTATATTTTGTTACCCAAATCAAGTCATTCAAAATTGTCTTCTCGATTTGCAATGTGTGTTTTTTTAGGGTATAGGATTACTCAAAAAGGGTATAGATGCTATGATCCAGTGCTTGGTCGTTTATATGTTTCTCGACATGTTGTCTTTTTAGAAAAGTTACCATATTACAAACTCACTCCTCCTAGTTATCCCACTTCATCTGATTTAGTTCATATTGATCCTTTTCCTTCTGTTTTGCCTGATGATGTGTATTTGTCTACTTTAGATGTGCAAGATTTGATTACTACAGGTACTCGACCTCCTATCACACCAGTGTATTCTCGTCGTTCTCATCAATCTTCAGCTTTACCTCTAGAAATCTCTCTTTCTGAAAGTGAGATTCCTCCAGCCTATTTAGGGGATGTTAATCCTCCATCTTTGTCCATAAGCCGAAATCCTAGTCGTGATTGTCATCCTCCTCCTGGGTATGCTTTTCCAACACAATTTTTCACTTTAGATTATTTGACCTTCTTATCCTCTATTCATTCCTTTGTTGAGCCTACATCACATAAGAAAGCCTCTTTAGATGCAAACTGGCGTCAAGCTATGGATGAAGAGCTTGTTGCATTGCATAAGACAGGAACTTAGGAGATGGTGCCTCTTCCAGAAGGCAAACGAGTTATTGGTTGTAAATGGATTTACAAAATCAAGACTCGCTCTAATGGGACATTAGAGAGATATAAGGCTTGCTTGGTGGCTAAGGGATATTCTCAAGAATACGGTATTGACTTTGAAGAGACCTTTGCTCCTGTTGCTCAAATGAAAACTGTGCGAACTTTGATTGTTGTTGCTGCTGCTCGTAAGTGGCATTTGTATCAAATGGATATTAAAAATGCCTTTTTAAATGGAGATATGCAAGAGGAAGTTTATATGCAACCACCATTTGGCCTTGCACATCCATCTGGTGTAGTATGTAAGTTGAAACGAGCTTTGTATGGTCTCAAACAAGCTCTTAAAGCTTGGTTTGAAAAGTTTAGCACTACGCTTCTTCAGCTTGACTACAATTGTTCTGATTATGATTCTACTATGCTTTACCGTTGGACTTCTGTTGGATTTATTATCTTCTTCTTTATGTTGATGATATGATTATAATTGGTGATGATAGTATAGGTATTCAAGCTTTGAAATCTTAGTTACAGTCCTTGTTTGAAATGAAGGACCTAGGTCCTCTTCGATACTTTCTTGGCATTGAAGTATTTACATCGCCATCTGGGTACTTGTTATCACAATTAAAGTATGCCTCTAAAGTTGTTAATCAAGGTCGAATGATTGATGAGCGTGTGGTTGACACACCTCTTGTGCTTAATGTCAAACTCAATCATATAGATGAGACTCCTCTCTCAGATCCAACTTTGTATCATGAGAAAGTTAGTTCATTGGTTTACTTAACAATTACTCGGCCTGACATCACTTATGCTGTGCACCTTGTCAGTTAGTTTGTTTCAGCTCCTCGCACACCTCATTGGGCCGCTGTCATTCGCATCCTTCATTATGTTCGTGGGACATTATTTCAAAGTCTACTTTTCTCATCTAATTCAGATCTTGTGTTGTGTGCTTATTCTGATGTAGATTGGGCTGGTGATACAGTTGACCGAAAGTTTACTACAAGTTATTGCTCTTTTTTGGATGATAGTCTCATTTCTTGGAAGAGTAAGAAACAAAGTATTATTTCTCGCTTTTCTGCGGAAGCAGAGTATTGTGCCACGGTGACAACTGCAGCAGAGATTGTCTGGCTATGGTGGCTTTTAGTAGAACTTGGTGTCCCTCAAAATAACCCCACTCCAATGTATTGTGACAACCAAAGTGCCATTCAGATTGCTAGAAATCGAATCTTCCATGAAAGAACCAAGCATATCGAGATTGATTGTCATTTTGTGTGTCATAAGTTTTTAAATGGTGTTCTTTCTTTGCCGTACACTCCTTCAACCTCTCAACTTGCAGATTATTTTACGAAATCACATACCATTAAGAGATTTCAATCTTTCTTGAGCAAACTCTTATTGGTGTCCACATCTTGAGCTTGAAAGGGGGTGTTAGTATATATTGTATTTTATTCTCTTTCTTAGGCTTAGGGGTACTTTAGTAACTTTGTATATTGTTTTACCTTAGTATATAAGTGAGCTCTTTTTCTTCTTTTTGATGGAGCAGCCATCACAAAAATGTGCAGCCTTTTGTAAGACACTTTTAGTTGCAATGTTAGTGAGTTTTCCATAACATGTTTGAGCACTTGTTCCATTGAATTTACAATGCTCACATACTTTTAATCGGCCAATCAACTATTATGTTCATGAAAAAATTTGTAGGGTGTATCATAAGTTATTATCTTATATTGTTTTCTTTATTCTCATCTATTGGAATAACAAAGATTTGCATAAGTCCATCATGTATGATTGTTTAAAAGATAAGATCAAGAGGATATAAAATAAGTAGAGTTTGAGATGATTTTTGTGTATCATTAAGTCATTACTTGATAATTTAAAATTTTGAATCGATATGATAATTATTAACTAAATAATATCAGAGCTTGGTTTGTCTTGAAGTCTTGGGTTCAAAAACTCCCATGTGCATCATACCAAACCTATTACTCTGACACGTGAGTGTGCCTTATATTATTAGTTGAGTCCTCACTCAACGGAAGTTATTGGATCTGGTGCTTTTTAACAATTCCATGTGTGAAGCAGTCGAGCTAGAAACAAAGGCAGACAATCTGCAACAAGTTTCCAGGTTGGATTTTGGATGCGGTAAGAGCAATTTGTTTACAGAAGTTGCAAAAAGAGGTGTGTGCATCCTTCCTGTATTCAGACAGGGTTGTTTTATTGAGGAAATAAACAAGTATTTCATTGATTGAGTCATATTTGCTGCAATAACAAAGAGTTAATGGTCTGTGCTCACTTGTAATGGTGTTGACATATTCGGAATTGGTGTTGTCTCATTATCACAGTTGATTCCATCCCAATTATTCATGTCCAAGCTCCTGTAACATTTGGGAATTACAGATCCTGTAAAAAGTAATGCTTGATGATATCACTCATCATCCTGAATTTTGGCTTTAATCCTAGTGTAGCTTGGTGGGATATAGATTTACGAAAATTTCAGAAATTTAGAAAACATTTCCTACTAACATGTTTGTATTATTCTGAATCATGTAAGAGGTTGATGATATCAAATCTAAGAAGAAACAATACAGAAAGAAAAACTTATGTTTTAAGCTTGACAGGAGTTGGTGACTTCCTATGAAGATGTGTCACATTTTTCCGTTGGCAGTGCAACCCTTCCATTATCTGATCCCCGCTCGGTTCCTATATGTTCTCTTGCTGTTTTAAGCCCTGGAATGAAAAGATGCTTATATGTTCATTGTAAAGAAGAGGGATATCGAAAAAACTACTAATTCAACTATATTAGGAAGCAACTGAACTTATGAGTGTCACTGATAAGCCTCATTGTGTTGGCTTCAAAACAATATGCTTCCATCAATGCTGAGGCGTTGCTCGCTGAACAACCAGGATTGATGGTATATTTACTTAAAAGATTAGAGAATGAGAATGATTGTTGGTGTTGACTTACTCTAAATTAATCTATGATAAGAATGAAATTATGGACCCCATATAAATTTAGAATTATGAAATGAGATTGTCATTTCTCCTATCCAACTTGGGTCTCAATCACATTAACTTTTACAATTTAAAAAATCAATTTTACCCTTATTAAAAAATAAAAATTAAAAAAAATGAAATTGGAAATTAAAAAAAAATTGCTTTTGATAAGTTTGTTTTAATAATAAATAAGTTTTTTATATTATTTGATTTTTAGAATTAAAATCTATTTGAATATATTAAAATGTTAAAATAATTTATGATATGATATAACAATAAATAATGATTTTTAGAATTTATTAAAAAAATAGCTTAATAAGCATAATATTATTATATAAAAATACATTTTTCTTGAAGTATGTATATATATAATTTTCTTTCAAAAATGCTAAAGAAATACATATTTTTAATCACGGATATTTTTCTAATTTGTAACCAATTCATCCAATTTCAAGTTAAAATAAACATCTCAAAAGAAATATTGTTGATTCTGATTACGATTCCTATAATTAAAGTAAACAATTTATTTTGATTTCGATATATCAATTCGATTTCAGATCATTTTAATTATGTGCAAGTAAATACAGTATGAGTCCCTCAAATACTCAAAACATAATTTTATTATTCCCGTAACAATTAGCTGCAGGATCACAATCAAATGACTTAAAACTTCACATTTCCATAATTTTAAAACTTCACTAGAATGGCAAGACACAAGTGAACAGTATTTCAAACCTTGAATAGTTTTGCGTCTGTTGTTGACCTAATACAATATTAAATATGAAGATTCTCTTAAAAGTCATGAAGTAGTTGAACTAACTCCGTCTTGGAAGGTGGACCACAAGTACACAAGAGCAAAGTTTATAAGTGAACACTTGAAGAAAATTTCTGAAATTTAACTGCACAATAATCCAAATTCAAAAACAATTTCAAATCCATGATAAACAATGGTACTATGTACAAGAAAAGAATAGAAGGAACATTTAAACACCCTTTTGCTCAGTCCCTCTCTTTTTCTGCTTCTTTTAAGTTTTATCAAAAGACAGCTAGGTACATCAAAAAATTGGACCCTATAACCATATAGTTGTAGAAATGAAATTGATTTATTATTTATATTAAGCTCTATGTTGTCGTATATTGTCAAAAATTAATAACTAACCAGCTGATTAAGAAATGTAATACTGTCTGATTTGTACAATTCTTCATGCAAATCAGACGATATTATAATTAAATACTTGCTTTACATTACTAAATCAACATGTCGTTTGAGAATACATTGTAGACTCTTAAAACGTTTCAAATTTGATGAACTTGAGTTGAGGTGGACTGGTTAGTGACATGATACCCCGGTGCACCACGGTTAATAAGATCACGAGATCCAATTATATATACATCACTCCCATTGAAAAAAAAAAATTACAAGCTTCGTAAACTAAATTCATACTTGTGGATAATCATGTAGGTATTTATCTTATTTGATTATATTATTAAGAAATGCACTCTTTACTTTTAGATTAACACTCTTTCTTTAAAGCATTTCACATTTTCAACAACCTCTTATAGTGACACTTTGTGAATTACATTTCTTATAGCAGTGCATGTGTAGGCAACCACAAATCAATCAAATTCAATCTAGAAAAGATTTTGATTATTATTTCTTTCGTTGCCAAAATTTACACAAACAGTTTAAAAAAAAAAAACAACGTGTACTCTGAACATATTTAAAATTTTTCAAGCAGCAGCTTGCCTAGCCAAAACGCCTACGAGTGGTGCTGTATTTGCAGTTGCACGTTCAGCTTGTTGATAGTTGCCCCTGTCATTAGAATTTGCATCAGACTGATCCGGGCCCCAACAATCGCTCCATGAAGCACATTCGGGTTCGGAGCATCTTTCTTGTACCAAAGATCAAACCCTCCTTGGCATGTAACATGTGCACTGTTGTTCTTGATTGATACAATTGATGATCCTCTGTGATGAATTTTCTGTGGATAGTTCGACCCGAATCCGCCCATGTAACTCATGTTCTTTGGCTTTGCTTCTAGTATGTAATCCATCTAATTAACACATTCAAAAACAAATTGTCTTATCCTTCCCTAAGCATATATAGTTTTAAAAAATACCATATTCCGACACTTATTTAATCAGTGGTGCATTGAAATAAGTATTACGAATGCACATCAAAGAGAAGTACACCACTTAATTAAGAGTGGATGTATAAGTAACTCAATCGATTTAAAAATTCATTCAAAAAAAAAAAAAAGCTTATCCGTATTTTACTCCTTAAAAGAATTTTTCAAATTGTGAAATATGTAACAAAAATTCAAATCTTCCATTGATCTGGACACTTTTCATGTGAGATTGGACGAAATTATGCAAGTCACCAGTTGTAACAGGTTCAACGCATCCGTCGAGTTGTGACCCTGTGTTGGTGAGATATTCGGAATAAGCTTGTACAAGGAATAGGGCAGCAGCAGTGTACCGAAGATTATTCCAGGGTTGAAACCACAATAATCCACCATTACTTTTCTGAAAATTATTGTCTCCTTTTCCAATGCAATTACAAATAAACCCTTCGGCCATGTCATGATACTCTCCCCATTTCTCATCGGATTCGTCAAGACGGCCCTCTTGAACAAGCTGTAACATATTCAATTCCGCACAAATTTAAGAAAAATTAGTTTCCACGAACAATTTTATTAGAATGACAAAAAAATATTTTCAAGAAAAAAAAAAACTCAAAAATAAAAATGTTCAGAAGAAGAATGATTTGTGTTATCTAAATCTGAAATTTTTAAAAAATACAAAAAGAAGCAATAAATCGGTTGGACTACATCAGCTTCTAAATTTGTATAAATTTGTACATAGCTAGCTTTTTGAAACTTCAAATTTTATTTTCTACTTGAATAAACGTTTTATTATATAAATCGAGTTCGTCTCTTTTTAGGATTAGTTTTTCAAGACCAATGGTTGCACATTGACCTTAATTAGAGATTTATATAACAATAATGATAAGGATAAAAATCTGAAAAATCCCTTAAAATAAAAAATAATATCATTAAATTTTATTTTTGAAATAAAAATGAATGATTTTATATTAATTTTATTTTCAGTGCTATTTTGATAATATTATAAATAACTCTGTATGTACATACCTTTGCGATAAGGAGTTGTGCACCAGCGAACTCGTCGTCTCAAGAGAACGTGGTTCTAGCCCCACCAGTGTCTGTGTCTTTTTGTTGTGAAGATAATCAAGGGCTGCTTGATCATTCATAGTTCGATGAAGCCATGCCGCTGCCCACGACAACTCATCCTGTACGTTAATCACAAATAAGAAGTTAAATATCAATTTTTATTTAATATATTCTGGCTGTTCGACGATTGAATAACTAAATGGATCAAAATCAAATAAACATTAATTTTATTTTTATAGTACCAGAAAATCACTACTGTTATAAAACTTCCCAACTTTTGGAATGCTGTCCGAGTATTTTCCTTGGCTGGATTTTGCGAACTCAAATAAGTGTAATTGAAACCATAGTTACTGTAATATAAGTCGATACTTATGAGAAGCATACATGCATTTGTTCACACTTTAAAGCGTAAATTTACAATAGAACTATATTTAAAATCATAAAAATGTGAAGTAATCATTGCATATTTACTATTAGCCTCTATTTTCATAAAGGGTTCCTTTTGGTCGAGAAAGAAAAAAAATCTTGGATACTGATATAAGTTTTTTAATATCATCAATGTTTACGAATATGCAAATTATAGTTCGTAAAGTGTTAAAAAAGCTAATTTTAATTTTTCAGCGCTAGTTTAAAAACTTTTTTTTGTTTGTCAACCTGCGCTATATTTTTTATTTTCAAAAATAAGTAAGGGAGACCTAAGTAAAACATATTTGATATATAATGAAAAACCAACCATTTAAACAATGAAATAAATGAAAACACAAAAATTAATTCATTTCTAAATTATTATTTTCAGTAAATTAAAATCCGTACACAATTACGTGGACTTATACATTAGAGAAACTCTCTGTTGTATACATTTATTCAAAAAAATATTTATACGTACCGACGTTGCTTGTGTGAAAGTTGTTTAGAATAAGTAGGGTTGGAGTTATTGAAAGCAATTGCAGCAGCAGAGAAAGCCGCAGAGGTTTCTCCGGCAAGATCAGAACCTGGATGTCCGCCATCGATAGCGTAAGACACTCTTGGCGTCTTCATGTCTTCCGGCCTCTCCCAGCATGCATGATCTGCATCTCCATCGCCAACTTGATCGAGCGTAAAGGACATTAGACTGCGCATGAGCTTTGAGCAAAGTCTGTCCCCTACTTGATGGCAGCCAAGGCGTTTGAGAGTTCATTCTTGGCCTCAAGTTGTTTTCCAAACTCTACCACACTCCATGCAAGCATTGTGATCGAAAATGCCATCGGAAACCGAATGTCACATTGTCTCCAGCGTCATAGTAGCCTCCCACTAGATCAGTCTGTTGAAATGTATCAATGATAGATCTTAATAAGTATGATGAGATGAAGAGAAAAATCAGTAATAAAGATTATCGTTGATGATGATAATAGTATAATTTATTAAAATTGTGACAATATATTTTTTTTTGTTAGTTACGGATAACATGAAATAGTGTACCTATCTAAATTTACATTTTAAATTCATACCTAAATAATTGTATAACATGTTAATTGTACATCACGTATTATTCACCATGTAATCTTATAATTTACATAATATTTATATATCATATTATTTGAATTGAATTAATATATTATTTAAAATATATATATTATATCTAAATAAAGAGAATATATAAAAGCGAGGGATTTGATAAATTAAATACTGATTAGATGAGAGTATCATTCATGCATGTAGAATTGGTTGGTCGATTAGTCTGTGCTTTAAAACAAGCCAATTATTGTAATAGGAAGCGTTGATTCAAAAATTCCTACATGCTGGTCACTGCCATCCTCGAGGCCTGAGTCTCCGCGCCATAGGACTCGTTGGTTTGGAGGTAAATTGCCTGGTCTTTGAGCTTCAAAGAACAGCAAAGATTTGGTTAGGGCTGCTCCAAAGTCAACTGAAACAACTTCTTGAAGTAAAACCAGAAGAGTTAAGCTAATCAATAAAATTTTGAACACGCTTGTTGAAGACATTGTCACAACACCTTATAATGCAAAAAGAATGACAACAGAATTTTTAACCTATGCAATGATTTTGAATTTTTTGTTCATCTGGTGGTGAAATTTATACAGGAGAGATTTAATGTACCTGTTATGTTACAAATCTATTGTTTCCTTAATAATTTTGTTCGCTACATTTAGACAAAAGATCAGTAGTAATTATATCATAAGAGTTTTAAGGAAACAACAAAATTTATAATTGAAGTTTATACTTGAATTTGGTCTATTTTAATGTGAAATATTTTCTTTGTTAAGATTGGCATATTTATTACATCAGAAGGAAAAAAAGTAAATAAAGATTGGTATATTTTTTGTTTTGGAAGCATATATAGGTAAAAAAATAAAAACAGATGAAAACGAGCAATACAATAGAAAGAAAAAGAATAATGAGACAAAGGGGAAAAATAACAAAATAAACATGAAATATTTTCTATTTCAAAAAAAAAAAAAAAAGAAATATTTTCCAATGTCTGGGCCCCAAAAATTGAAATGGGCCCCGTTTGAAAGATATAGAGAATCCATGTAATGCGAAATGGTCAAGGATTACTTTAGTGAAAGCGTTGCTTTTTCTTTGGCTTGGTTTAGACTTTAGACATATTATACCTTCAAATTAGCTACCTGTGAGTACTCCACATCTGTCCTTTCAGACATTTTTCGCTAAATAAATGATTACTTCGAAATAAATGATTGCTTAGACCTATCGTTTAATTATTCTCTTTCAATGGAAGGTGACACATTTCTATGTAAAAGTAATTTTCGAAATTGTACAAAGAAGTAATTTTATTTTCTCCTGATTTGATTGGTAGTTTTTAAAAGGCATTTAAGAATAAGATTTCCATTTTTTTTTAAAGAATAAGATTTCGATACAAAGTAATAATGACAATGGTTGTTTTTGTCCATTTAAATTATGTCAACTATATATAGTGTAATATAATAAGACACTATCAATTGTGTTTACTAATGGAGAATTTTTACGGACGTAAATGAAACTTAATAATTGATTTATGGTTATAGTATAAAATAAAAACTAGAAAGAATTTCATTTTCATCCCTATATTATTGGAAAAATTCATTTTTTTAAACATGATCTAGTTTTGAATCCCGTGGTCCCATACGTTTTAAAAAGTCATCATTTTAGTCCATTTGATTGAAAACTTGATGATCAATGTTTCCAGAAAGTGTGGAAAAACTGTTTTGCCATCAACTATATATGTTCTTAAAATTATGATTTTACCCTTATTTAAAAATTAAATTAAAGTAAAAAAAACAAAACAAACATCATCAAAATGGAAGATCTTCAAAATTGACACCAGAAAAAAAATGAAAGAAGAATCGAAACCAGAAAAACAAACATCATCACCACCAAACATAAACAACCAAACTACGTGTAAAAAAAAAAAAAAACATAGAATTCAAAATAGTGAACCATCTTCATCATTTGGGTTCGACACACTCAAATGAACCATCATCATCTGAGTTTAAATTGAATCTAGATATTCGAATCGAATCTAGAGGATGTAGTCAACGGGGGAGAAGCGAAGGAGGGAGGAGAGATCGATGTTGGAGGATAAGAGAGGAGATTGAGAATAGCGTCCTCATCCTCTTCGCCAATGGTGACGATGTTCTCAAGATTGGCTATGCTGGCCATTGATAGAAGTATAGAGATAAACAGTGTGCTTTTGTAGAGAGAGAAATGGAGGTTGGAGTGAGAAAGGATAAGAGGGGTTTATTACAACCCAGATGTTCTTTGATTTGAGTTCTTTAATCCATCTGGTATCAGATTCAATCTAGTCACTAGATTGTTTATTATTTTATTTTTTTTCAATTTTTGTTTTGTTTTAATATAATTAACACAAAAATAATTATTAGTTTTTTTTTTTTTTTTTTTTTTTACACAAATCTTTACCGTCCATTTGTTGTAATGGATGTTAAAGATTTCATATATATATATATATATAAAATGTTTATGACACCTACACCTTGATTTTTTTTTTAAAATTTAATTTGATTTTAATTTAATATTTTCTTAATTAAATCTCTACCTTCCATGTGGAGATCTAAAGTTTTTCCTTTATTAATTCCAAATAGTTAGTGAAACAAAAGGACCAAAATATTTTTCTAACTATTAAGTTTGACTAATGGTTAACTGTCAGAAGGATTAGATTGACGAATCTCTAAAACGTTATGGATAACGAGAATTAAAAGCATATATAATATTTCACCAAGGGTTAGAGACTAAAGCGATTTTTTTTTTAAAAAAAAAAATTATTTTCATTTCATTTTCGATTGATAAAATGTTACTCCGTGTAGAAATATAAGTACAATAAAAAGAAGAAAAAGTAAAAGGAAAAAAAAAAAAAAAAAAACTTTCATGAACAAAAGAGAGAGAACCTAAATATATGGTAAGTTGTGTTTTACATACAATTTTGTATTGACTTTATTTTATTTTTCAACATATGGATTATACAATTCAATGTCTTGTAAAGCCAGTTTTTGCCCCACTTGGTCCATTGTTCAACCAATGAAACCAAAAAAAAATTTGATGGTCCATCTCTATCGTTTCAACCTATAAGAAACTACAAAACATGAAAATGAGAGAGATTACAGAGACTTACAAAAGACAGATTAAACCATTTAAAAAAAAAAAAAAAAAAAAAAAAAACTGATTCAATGGAAAATCACAAGAAAAAAAAAATTGTACGTGTGTTGCCACCATCCGGGGGTCACGTGCGAGAGATTATACGTGCATAGACGAACTCATTCCACGTATCGGGTAACCCAGGGAGGCACCAATGAATACAATCAGCATAGGTTGCAGGGTCAGCCTGCTGTTCCGGGGTCAGCATTTTGCCTTGGCGAATTGTGTGCACAGAAGTGTGTGCATCTTTTCTGTACTCAGAGAGAGATGTAATGTTGACAAAATAAACTGGAACTTTCATGGATTGAGTCACGTTTGATGCCACTACAAAGAGCCTCTTGTCTGTGCCTACATCAAATGCTGTGGTTCTATTCAGGATTGGTGTTGTCTCCAATGCACACTTGATTCCATCTGGGTTGTCCCAATCCAAGCTCCTGTACCAATCCAGGAATAGGGTAAGAAGGTTTCCAAAGGATTTTACGAATTTTAAAATAATCCGAATCTTTTTGATTTTCACAACTATATCACAAGAATAGTCGGTGAGATTATTTCTATAATGATGATATTAGGTGCATATGGTGGTTTGCCAACCAAAGTAAGTAAAATTCGATTTATAATAATGCTTGGAGGTCACTGCAGGCCCACTATCAACCACCAGACTTGGCTTGTTATACGATGCAATTTATTCCAGTTATCTTCTAGAAAGAAATTAAACGCCATGTTTACATGCACGTTTGCTATTATTTGAGTAACAAAATTATTGATGTTTTGTTTTATTGATATGAAGATTATTAAACAACGTTAAATTAGTCTGATAAAGAAATCCCATAAACTATATCGATGCTTTTGTTTTGTAGTTGATTAGGAAACATTATTAAAAAGGTTTTAGAAATTTGAATTTATAGGCAATTTTTGGCAAATAAGTAATTAATGAAGAAACCCCACAAAAAAGATCGATGTTTTTGTTCTATCTAAGCAATACTATCAATAAAGAAGAACCACAAAATGTATTTAAAATAAAACAAAAAATATTTGTCGTACTTGATATGCAGAGGAGACATGCTGCTAAAGAAAACAGTGGTGCGATTTGGATCCACATTTTCCTCCACCCATTTAGACCATGTATTCAACACTCTTCTATAGGCTATCGGCCGTTCGACCTCATCGTACTCCGTTGATCCTTCTTCGAAAGATCCACGCCTGTTCAATTCCATCGTATGAAAGGAAAAAGCAGTTTGACATTTCAGTTGATCGTACTTACTTTTAAATGTCAAATAGTTTAATTAATATAAAATATATAAAAATGTATACTTACAAGACTTTCATTTTGAAGGTGTTCATCCACCAAATGTAAGTGTTGAAGATCAAATAATCAACACCCTTCCAATTTACACCATGCTGGTTGATTGATTCAGGCATTATTATACGATTCAAAATGCTGTGCATGTTTGGGTCATCAGAATTTGACTGGACCAAAAATGGAGCCCAATAGAATTCTACTGTCGCATTGTAGTCCTACAAACACCCATCAAAAGAATAAATTCATTGCTTCATCTCTATGCAAATGCTACAAAAAGGTCTCGTAATATACACACCACTCACTTTAAAACCAAAATTAAAATATACTTTAAAAATACTATGAGATTATTCTATGGTTTCTAAATGAAAACAATACAATTGGTTTTCCAAAAAGAAACTTACTTCAAGAATAATTAAGTCTCATTTAGAAATATATTTTATAGAAATACTATCACAATTTTTTATAATCGAAAATTTAATGGTACCATGAACCGATAATGAGAGGTTAATAGAACTTGTAGAAATTGAACACTTATAGTATTACAAAAAGTGGAATTAGTGACCAGAGAGGTGTGTTTCATAGTGGATTAAGAACTTAGCAAAAATTGGCACAAACACCACCAACTCCATGATTTTTTTCTTCTAAAGTGATCTACATTATAGAACTTTAATTATGCTTGATTGGCAAAAATTAAGGAAAAGCAACCAAGAAAGTGACGCAAAACTTGCTTTATGTTTTTCTGCTTTCTAGTAACAGAGAGAGAAAAAGAGAGGAAAAAAAATACCTCAATTCTGAAAATAGAGAGAGACCCTGTCTTATTCAAGCTCTTCCTGCCTGGTGGAATCACAGATTGAGCCAAACACACCATTGATTCCCACTGGTTTCTGTTCAGTGAATCTCCAACAAACATCAACCTCTTGTTCCTCAGCTTTTCCAGCAACAATCTTGCTTTGAATCTTCACAAAACAAAAACAAAAAAAAAATCATTGAAAACAAGGTTGTAATAAAGAATGTAGAAAGAATTCTAAAGAATTGAAGAAGTAGAAGAATTTATTTGTTGAAATTCTCACTTGGGTAGAGAACAATCTCTGGGTTGCCATCTCCAGTTCTGGTACATAGAATCTTGTCTTCCATTTCTCATACAAGTGACCTGTGCTGTGAGGAACTCACACTCATCTTCCTTGTACAAAGGGTGTGTCTCATTGTCATAAACCCACTCTCCTGTGAAGAGATCACATTCTTCAGGTGGCAATTCAACTTCTTCATTGTCTTCTTCTTCTTCTTCAATAACCACTTGTGACAATTCAATCTTCTTCTCCTCTCCATTCTTGTCAATAGATTTCTGACTACTATCATCATCATGTTCATGTTCATGCTCTTGTCCATGTTCAAGAGAGATTCTTGAACTCATCAAGACAGTTGTTTCTTTGACAGTTTTCATCGTTTCTTGAACTGGGTTGGTGCTTGTTTGTTGTTGTTGTGTGGATTCATGTTGCTCTTCTTGAGCTTGACTCGGTGTTGTTGATGAGAATGGGAACTCAGCAATGGACTTGACATCTTCATTGTACATGAAAACCCCAAATAGAAATATCGAAAACACCACCACAAAGATGGACAAATTGTTGTTTTTTCTGTGCTTCATCGAGAAAGATTCACCGGAGAAGAGAGGAGCTTTCCGGCGAGATGGCTGCATGAGACAGTAGAAGAGAAAGTGGTGAGAAGAGAGGAGGGAGAGAGATGGAATTATAGAGAAACAAAAACTGTACAAAAAAATATTAAAAGAAAGAGAGAGAGAGACTTACAATGCATTATTATTATTCTTTTTAATTAAATTCTTTGGTTGTTTAATTGGGGTTTGGTGAAATGGGGTTTTCTTGAAGAAACTGGTTAGGCTTCTGGTGGAGTAGAGGGAGAGTTGTCTTTCTCATGTTTAGTTTTGATTTTAATTGGTTTTCTTGTGTATTTTTTTCCTTGTGATCCACTGCTAACTACTTTTCTTGATTCTCTTCTTCTGTTAACAGTAAGAGAGAGAGAGAGAGAGAGAGAGAGAGAGAGAGAGGAGTGAGTTCAAAGCTTTGCTAAGTTGGTCCTTGTCTCTCACCTAAGATCAACATTGAACAAGACATGGTTAGACTTTTTCTTGCTGTTGTTGTGTTTTAGATCCTGGATCAAGCTTCAGGTACAGTGTTTTGGCAGACCCTGAAATTGCAGATGATGAAAAAAAAAAAAAAAAAAAAAGGAGCTTAAGACTGCTGTCCCAAGAGAGTATATCATAGGGTAATATTTTGAGTGCATCCGGTTCACTAGCTGAGTGGTGAACCGGGCGTGGTGACCACTCAACCCTCGTTTGATTTTTATCAACTCAAAAGTTAAAATTTATGAACTCAAAATTTAGTAAAAAATCGAGTAAATTAACTCAAAATTTAGTAAAAGAATCGAGTAAACTAAGTTAAGAGTTAATTAAAAAATAAAGCAAAATTCAAACTTTTAAGTTTTATCAATTTTTTTTATAATCAATCTATTCATGACATGTGCCAAGCAGTTTAAAATAAACATTTAAGATCTTTTTTGTATTATTGAAATTGGTTGAAACCAAACTGGATAGAGCACTGGTGGTATGGTTCAAGGAGCAGCTCCTATATGGAATAAAAGAATCTACATCTAGAAATGGCTTATACAAAAGTAAGAGGAGTGGTCCATCTATGAATACAAGGACGAATAATATGTATCTTAAGATAAACATTAAAAATTGAGTGGTTCGATGTACATCAATTGCACTAAAATTTTATTTTTATCACATGGAGGGATATGAGTATGTATACCTTAGCTAGCTAAATACTGTGGAATCGGAAGAGTCAAACAAATTGGGAGACTTTGATGATGTAAACAAATCAAATGGTGGAAAATGTAGGTCAGGTAATGTATCAATTGTCGTGCAGAGGGCCCTCACATTTTTCTTCTCTATATATTAAATCATGTTCGTTGTCTTATTAGTTTGACGCAAGAGATTAGATAAGTTCATGTTATTTTAAATTTTCAATTGGACCACCCAAAAGATTATACTGACAAGAGACTAGAAAACATAGTAGGTGGCTAAACAAATTATATATACACAAAAATTTCACATATTGCTCAACAAAAAAATCATGGATTTGTTTATCTTTGATAAAATATTGAGCAAGTAGTTTTGTGCAAGAATTATATCTATTGGTTCAAACCGTTTTCAGACTGAGCCCCACTGTCTGTTTTTCGTATTCCAAACCAATCCTAGACATCCTTTTGTTTTCTCAAAGAATAAAATATTGAAGATTCTAATCCCATTTTTTTCAACAATTAGGATAATTTTTGATTAATTAATTATGCCCAAGAAATTTAATATTCTTCACAAGATTAAGCTTAAATAGCCTTTTACATGTATGGTTAATGTAATTTATCAAATGATATATAATTGTTTGGAAGGTTAATTTTGAGATCGAATTCCACTCAACTTGAATTTTAAAAAGGTTTTACTTCATCAATCTTTTTAGAATCCAACATCAATCTTCTTACACTAAAGTAGAAGAGTCTCTCCCCAAATGAATAAATAAATGTAAGACTTGAACTTCTATTATATAAGTGAAATTAAAGGAATTGATAAAACTATTTTATTAAGAGTGAATGTAAAATTTCAAAAAGATTTTAATTTACATCGAAATATTTATTTCATATTTTTAGGTCTCACCCTCCTTTTTTATTTCTCCTTAGATTCTCTAATAATGGCTCATCAAGAAAGTGCCACGATTCTTGTAAATCCCACTTGAGCTTACCACTAGTTAGACCCCAATTCAAGCTTTTCTTTTCGTTACAACAATCATTACAGTCTATCTTCAAAACTTACCTAATCACCATCCCAAATGTCAATGTTTTAAGTTGGTGCAAATTACTAATCCTCATATTATAGAATTTATTAACTAAATTATATTATAATACCCATAGGTTTTTTTTTTAATACAAACACCACCATGTGAGCTTTCTTTGTCTCCAACAACTATGAACTACCCACAAATTAACAAGAGCAGTTGATGCATAATTAAGGCTCAAAATAATGATTATCAATGTATTCTTTTAGAATTAACTAGCTCACAAAAAAAAAAAACTAATAATAATTAATCAAAAATAATTATTAGTAACTTTATGTTTGAGAAAAGTAAAGGCTAAGGAAGCCACCATCACCCCCCCTTTTATTGTTTGTGTACTTGGTCATTTCACTTTGGTAGTTTGATTGGTGTAACATCGCTTTTTTTCCAAGTTACGGAAACTATACATGGTCTTCTGACAGTGAGCTCTTCAACAATAGATTTTGGCAGCAGTTCATGTCAGTTTCTTAGCCACACACTTCCAACTGTCAATATCATTAGCGCATAAACTTTCAATTTTTACTGTCTCTTTTCCGGATCAAGATTCTATCAAAATCTATTTAGAGATTTGCAAATACTCCCTGAATAACTATATGTTATAGTATTATAGTCAATCTCCTTTTGTTTGCATTCAGAGCAATACTAGAGATGATATTATGTTTATTTAATTAAGTAATTAGAATGAGTATACATATTTAGTTTTTTCTATAATTAAAATTCTTCAACAGCATGTATAACTGTGAACGATTCAAGGGTAGCTCTAGAAGTTTATTACCAACTTTATAGGCAAATTGTCTATTTGATCATTAATGTGTTCTACTGGTGCTTTGAAAAAGAGAATCATAATGACTATCACTTCAATTTTGAATTTTGGAACTGAGAAATTATTGATGATCATAAGCAATGTACTAGAGTGTACTCTCAATTCCAAGTCAAAACAGAAAAGATGTTGGCCATTAATGTTGCACTTGTTTGGGTGCATTACTGCTACTGCTCTATTTTTACACATATGATATTATTTAGTAATAAATAGTCAATCAACTAGCATGTTTTAATGTAACCGATTGACATATGATATACTACATGAAAAATTATAAATTTTAATTTTAAAATTTGATTTAGACAATAACCACAACGAAAGCACATTTAGTAATTCATTACCATATGTATCAAATATGAATAGATTTGAGTAATATAAAAATTCATCGAAAATCCTTTAAATTATCAAAATTTATTAATTATTGTTTGCGTATCCTACTTTGGTGGCTGTGGAAAATGGGCTGACTCAGAACCGCATTGCGGCCATTTTGGGTTGTATCCTGAATTTGAATTGAATTGGACCTTATGTTTTTATATGGACCTAAAGTGGGAGCAGTCCAAGTCCACTTCTATGGCCCGTTTTCAGCAAGTAAACGAAATCAATTCAGCTGCTCGACCTCCAGACATCAGTCGCCACCCAAAGGCCGGTTTTGAATCCATTGAGCGGCAATATGGTTCTATGTCTTCATGTATTGAAAAATGATCACAGCAACAATGCCCAATGACAATACATGAACAACCCAAAAAACAAAATTACAAAAAGTTTAATAATTACCCTATGGTTATTAAACTTGTATTAAAATCAAAATAAAACGTAACTGAGTGATAATTTAATTTAATTAAAGTATTAATTATTGATAATTAAATCACTAACCTTTGTCATTGGAACAAGTTGCATTGAAATAATGAGAGAGCTGCTAGTTACCTGAGACAAAATGTTATTGTGTGCTAGAATGTAATTATAGATACAAAATTTATTCCAATATCGCAATGACTGTAAAATGCGTTCGGATTCAAGTAAGCATCAAGAAAAAGGATACCGACTGATAATGCTACAAGAAAGAAACAGGGAAAAAAAATAGAAATTATAATAATATAATTATGATTGTGATTTTATACATGCTTTATTTTATATAATTAAGGATATGAATATAATAATTCTATTTCTTTAATAGCTTAAAAATATGTTTTGTTGTAACCACCGCTGAATGTGATCTAAGACGGAGAGCGTTCATTTATTCTATTAATGATCCATGTTTGAGATACCTTCACCGTAAGTAATATCTCAAAATATATATATATATATATATATATATATATATTGCACACAACTAGGTATAATCCCAATTTTTCCCTATTGTTTGATATAATCGTTAATTACCCTTTGTAATTTGTAGAAATATTATTTTATCTTTTTTTTTTATTCTAATATGCACAATGATGAAAAAGACCAAGGAGACATTTTCTTAAAATGCAGGGGGTAGTTTATCTATTAATTTAATCAAACGATAGAGAAGTTATTAGCAATTTCCCAAATTAGTGGTGGATTTCGGCTATTACACCAAATTACATGGGGACAAGTAGGATTATCCCTATAAAGCTAGAAGAGAAAAGGAAAGACGAAAGAAGAAAGAAAGAAATTATCAAAATAATCACATATTTTGACATTATTGAAGAATGATTTTTCGAGTAAAAACAGAAAGAGTATCTCACAAATGAGATTGCCGGTGTCGGATATGGAGTCCCCTAGCTGAAATATTACACGGAACCCATATCTTTTAAGAATATGAGCATTGCATGGATGAGATAGGAGGATCAACAAATAAAAAAGAATGCTTAGAGGAAAAACAAGAGAGAAGAGCAGGTCGATAATAAAATAAGGATATAACTTATAGTTTAGTAATTGATAATTTTATACCTCGACGTTTAATTCAATAATTAAACAACACTCTATGTTAACAATTCTATTAGAGAAATGAGATTGCCATTAGTGGTAGAAGGGTAAAAAGATAAATGAAGTTGTAAAGTAAATATTAACTACTAATAAACCAAAAATAAATTAAAAAAAAAAAACAAAATGAAAAAATAAATTGAAAGAAAAACTAAAATTTATTTTTTACTCCTTTCTCTTAATCACCAGCATGGAATAAAAACTTGGCCGAGTTGGCCGAGTTCTCACCGAGAACTCGCCGCTCGGCCTGCTGCAGATCCGAGAATCGTCGGATCGGCAACACAAATCGGCCTGGGTAAAAAATCGGCCCAACTCAGCGCAACTCGGTCCAACTCGGCGCTGTTCCAACTCGGCAGTTCTTCTTCCCTGCACTCGGCAGTTCTTCTCTTCATTCTTCCTCAGTTCCTCTTCTGTTCTGCAGTTCTGCTTAAGTGCTTCGTCATTGCCGTCGCTCGTCATTGCTCGTCATTGCCGTCGCTCGTCACTGCTCGTCGCTGCCGTCGGTCTCTGCCTTGTCCGTCGCTCCGTCCGTCGTCGTCGCCGTCACAGTCAAGGTCGCCGTCTGTCATCATCTTCGGTTGGTGGTGGCTGGTCGGCAGCTTCTTCTTCTTCTTCTCTTCTTCTTCTTCTTCTTTCTTTCTTCTTTTCTTCTTTTCTTCTTTCTTCTTCTCTGGTTCGGCGACCGACTCAATATTAATTTTGTGAGTCAAAACAAGTTTTTGGTTTCTATTTTCCTCCCCAATCAATTTTAAAAATGATGATCATGTCTTGAGAAAATATCGGTCTCCTCCTTAGCTTTTAACTCAATTTTATTTTGACCATAAATATTAAAACTTATACTCAATTTAATCATTTATCACTTTAATAATCTCTTAAAGTCATTCACCATTTTACCCTTCTATTTATCCTCCAATTGGGTTCAATCAATATCTAAGAGCTTACTTCATTCTTTAGATACTTTTCTTAATCATTTAGGGTCCCAAAATATCACTTAGAGACTATTACTGGGAAACCCGAATTACACTTGGGGCTTACAATCTATATATACTCACTTAATCTACGTTTATTTATCAATTTTAATTAATCATAATAATAACATAATAAGGATAATAACAGTAATATTCATGCGTATAAAATTAGGAGTGTTACATATCTAGTATTTGTAATTATGTAATTATGTTAAAGTGATTTTGAAGATTGTATGAGATAGGTTAGATGGTGTTTTGTAGTCATATCATTGTATTTTGATCATATAGACAATTTTTAATTTGATTTTTTACAGGTTTGACCTGGTTTGACCATTGGTCAATGGTTTGACCGTTGACCGATGGTCAAACCGATTACTCGCCGAGTACTCGCTGCTTGCTGCCTCGTCGGTCGAGTACTCGCTACTCGCTGCCTCGCCGATCGAGTAGCGAGTAACGAGTTTTGGAACACATGATCACCAACCATCGCTTCTCTCTCTATTCCTATACACCTTTCTCTTTGTCTCTCGACATCACTCTCTCTTCTTCTTCTTCTTCGTCTTCTTCTACCCATCTCTCTCTCTCTCTCTCTCTCTCTCTCTCTTCTTCCTTCATTGGTCTTTCCTTGTCCTTTATCGATCTTTGTCCTCTCCATTTCGCTCTCCCGTCTCTTCCTTCACATGTGTCTCTTTATCTCCATTCCCATTCTATAGATTTGTCTCTTTTCTCTCTATCTTCGATCTGTCGCTTTGTTGTTTCTCGGTGGCTGAATTTTCATGTCTTCATTGTGACGAGAATGATGCATTAATGCCTCTAGTGCTTTCTCGTTTTGGGTGTGATGGTTGTTGAATTTGTTTTAGATTTTGTATATTTTAGGTATGATTTTGTTGAATCTAGGTGTGATTTTAGGTGTAACGAGAATGGATTTGTTTTAGATTTTTGTTGTTAATCAGGTGTGATGGTTGTAGATTTGTGTGATGATTGGATTTTGGGTGTATGGTGTATTGGTGCTTTCGATTTTGAATGTTGTTTTGTGTGGAGATTAGCTTTTGGATGCTTAAGGGTGATGGTTAGGTTAGCGTTTAAGGACTGATTGAGTGGTGTTTAGGGCTGTTTAGGAGTCACCTAATGGTGCCCTTCCTGTTTCTTGATCAAAGAAGAATTTGTTGATGAAGTGATAGAGGCCACCCAAAGTGCCCTTTCTGTTTTTGCAATTTTTTTCTCATTTTTTTTTTTTTTTTGCTTTTATTATTATTATTATTATTGTTATTATTATTATTAACTTAAGAAAAATTATATTTATTTAATAAATCAAGGGCAATTTTGATTTTTCATATTCAAACATATTTTTTTTTAACAGAACTGTAATTTTTTTTTTTTTTTTTTAGAAATATCCCAATAAAATACTGCACAAGTTTGAGAAAAGATGGTTAAGTGCTTGTGTTTTATAGAGCGGGAATTCTCGGTTTTTTTTTTACTCATTGTAATCGCAATTCTCTTTCTATAGGCCTATTAAAAATTTAAATACAAATTTGTATCTAATCCCATAAAATAAAAGGAGATCCAGGGCATCCACATGTTAGTTTGTTTTTGGCAGATTACCGGATTACATCAAACAACACTCAGTTTTAGACAGTATATTAATTAGAGTCTCAGAACTGACGTAATGTAATTTTTAATTCAAATATACCATTTATAAAAATATTTTTGTAAATATTTAATTAATATAAGGTTAATTATGCATAAGGCAATATAATTGAAATTATGATTATATATCATTGTTATATTATGATAAGTACTACAAAAACAGTACACAATGATAATGCATGAACAACCTAACAAAAAAAGCAAATAACAAAAAGGTTCAAAAGTTGTTAAATAGAGAATTGATCTCTTTATTCATGCATTACATAGCACTTGACGAATTATTTGGTGAAAATGAGAAATATAGCATCAAGGTGAGCTGGAAATGCAAAGCCATTGTCCAACAAAGAGAGCATCACAATTTAGATTAGGATTTATAGAGATGAAGAATTCAGTTGTCAATTTAAACTGCTGTGCAATTGCAGAGCATGTCTCTCGATTTGCTACTCCAACAATACCATCACATTTTGGACCTGATGTGGCTCCACGTTACATGTCAAATATATAACATTATTATATTACTTTGTTACATATATGGAACTAAATTATATTCAATTAATAATGGTACCAAATATGTTATATACATTAATATAAATTGAAACACTAATCCAAATACATACCATTTTTTAGTAAGAGTGATTGAGTATCATTCTTGACTCTATAACCCTTCTTTACTCTAAGAGGTTAAAGGTTTAAACCTCACCCTTATCTTTTAAGATATAAGACGTGAATTGTGAGTTTTCTCTTGGTTGTCCTCTTGTTAGTTGTCGGAGTAATACTATCCAGACCATGCTATTAGTGATCCATCTTGGTAAGGTTAAAGGTTTAAGTATCTCCCTTATCTTTTAAGATATAAGACGTGGGTTATAAGTCTCTCTTTGGTTGGTCTCTCCTTAGTTGTGGGAGTAATACTATCGAGGCCACGCTATTAGTGATCCAAACATGTGGAGGAATCATGAGTGCATAGTCTATTACATGTGGGGGAATCATGAGCGTGTAGTCTATTATTCGAACTTTATCTTATATGATATTATAATATGTAATATTTAAATTCTAATAATAGTTTATTGCATACTTACCAACAAGCATTCTGCCCTCAGCCATGGAGATTATGAGCAATGCAGAAATAAGCAAAAGCAAGTTAAAAAACATTGGTGTTTTATTGTTTACCTTAGCCATGTCACTAAAATGGAATTAAACCGCCTTTGCTTTGTGGGATATATTGCATCCCATCATCTTTGCTATTTTTAGAGAACTGTCTATACATCAATAAAATAACCCAGCCAAAAATCATTGATATTGGAGTTTTAATAATTGTGGGCGGCTTTGTGTTTGGCGTCCATTGTAATTCTTGTGAATCCCATTTTCTTCCCATCGTAAAGTCTTGGAGTTTTAATAATTGCTGCCGGCATATATAACTCTCTCTAGGATTTAAGGCTAGCTCCTGAAGTTTATTGCCAACTTTATAGGCAAATTGTCTATTTGATCATTCATGTGTGCTATTGGTTTTTTGAAAAAGATAATCATGATGACCTATTAATTCACTTCTGAATTTTGGAACTGAGAAATTATTGAACATAATAAGCAATGTACGAGAGAGTACTCTATCTTCCAAGTCAAAACACAAAAAATGTTGGCCATTGATGTTGCACTTGTTTGGGTGCACTTCTGATCAGATATAATATAATTCAAGAGCTATTATCATTTTATCTCTGACAATTAATGAATTATCATTTTTTCTCAATTAATTTAAAAAATATAATTTTACCCATTCTTTTTATTTGAATTAATACTATTTCAGGTTTTTTTTTTGACATTTTTAAAGTTTTCAAAGGGAAAAATGATGATTAATCAATTGTTAGGGGGAAAATGATAATAACTCTTCAATTCAATAACAAATAGTCAATCCAACGGTAAGTTTAGATTGACACAAGATGTAGTAGGTGATAAATTATAAATTTAAATTATGAGACATAATTTACGTAATAACGACTTGAAAGCATATTTAATAGTTCTTTATAATGTGTCAAATATGAATAGACTCAAGTAGTTTCAAAATTCATTGAAAATCCCTTAAATTAGCAAAATTTATCGATTGATTTTTAAAATTCGTCGAAAACTTACCTTACAATCATACTTCATACGTTGAAGATTTATTTTATTTTTTTTTTAAATTTCTGTTAGAGCCTACTTTCGTTGGTGTGGGAAATGGGCTGATTTAGAACCATATCTTGGACATTTTGGGTACACAATAAGCTATCTTGAATCGGACCTTATATTTTTATATGGGCCTGAAATGGGGCCAGTCGAAGTCCATTTTTCTGGCCAGTTTTTCGCAAATAAAATCTAGAGTGTTGATATTTACATCCCTCTTTAGTATGTTCACGCTATTCGATTAATTGAATCACAATTATAAGGGTAAATTGCATAAACTTTAGGTGCAATTGCAGCTAGATGAGAATTTTAATTGTGATTGTATAAACATCTCCTATTGTCAGTTGACTTACATAAACTTAAAATGTTAACCATCATTTTAATGTAAAATGATTAATCAATTAATCATTTGGAGTGAAAAAAAATAATTAATCAATTATAATAAAAATATTTTTTGCAATAAATTAAAAACATCTATTTTAAAACTAAAATAGAAAAAACATCACTGGTGGGGATATCTATTTTTAAGTTATCCATTTTTAAGAAAAAAAACATTTTTTTTTTAATTTAAATTATTATTTTTAAGTAATAGATAAAATATAAAATAATATATAAGGGTATTACAGTCATATTACATTGAAATGATGGTCAATGGTTTGAGTTTGTAAAAGTCAAACTTATGATGAGGGATGTTTGTGTAATTACAAGCAAAATTCCTATCTAGCTTCAAATACATCTAAATTTGAGGGTCTTTATGCAATTTTTCTTTATAATTATGACTCACTTGATGGAATGGGGTAAACTTACTAAAGGGGTGTATAAACACTTTTAGAGGGGTGGAAAAATCCACTTTAAAATCTAGTTAAAACAATATAAAACTAAACCACTTCACCAACTAATGCAAAAAGAAAAAAGGATTGAAAACAAACAACTGAGTGGCATAAGCTTATATTCATTTCTGAAAATGAAATCTTATCCCTCTAAGCTAGCTATTTGCCTCTCGATCTGTTGTGTGAGTTCCACTTAGCTTTAATACAACCACATGTAATGGTAAAACATCAGCCCAGTATAGGCCCAATTGACAAATACATGCCCAATGTAGCAGCCTAAGTGATGGACCAATAAATTAATCTAACTTAAGTGAAGCCCAAAACCTAGAAGCCCACGACCTAATGCAACGATCGTATAGCTCAAGTCTCTTTAATGAGGTTTGACCACATTAAAGAGGAGGTCTCAAATAGCTAATGTCATAATAAAGAGGGGGCAACCGGTTTGATGGGGAGATCCCTCCATTAACCGCAAACGTGTGGATCAAGGGAACGGATCCCTTGATCCCAATTGACAACTTCTATGATGACTCTCTCCTCACTTGCAAAAGGGGAGCAAACAAAGACGCTAGGGGGTCATTTTTTTGGCACATTGTTACTTTGTCAAAATCTCTCAAGACACTTAGCTAGTATCATTGATTACATTGTCGCACAACAATCGACTCCAATCCTACTCTGCTCTCAGCAAACCATATCCTCCTTATTTGTCGTACGCCACCATTATAGTTGATAGTCGTATGCTCACTTATTTATTTCATTTTATCTATTTTACTTTGTATTTTAACTCGTGTGTCGGAGTATCTTTAACTGTCATCACCTCGGTATCAAGGTAAATCGTTCTCTTTGTTCGACTTTTGTAGGTTGCTAGGTCCTAGAAAGCTGAACGTCGAGTCAAACCTCCATGTTAATGACGGTAAGAAACAACCATCTACACTATATAGATAATGATCTAATTCAAAAGCACTTAATCTCGTGTGAACCCATTACAAAGATATTTTCATTTATTATAACATTTCAATAAAATCTTATAACGTCTTTGAAGGTGAAGAAATTTGGACATTGTGACCAAAATCATTCCAGTCTCTGTTTGACGATGGTATAGGAGTTTAAAAATTTAACACTAGTTTTATGCCGTGTGATATAGTGTCAAAATTGATTTTAACACTAGTTGATTCCCACTCTCTGTTATGTTTTATTCAAAAAAATCTATAATACACTTGAATGTTTACACTCAAACTACTCAAATCATATCAGGCAACACATGATATGATTTGAATGGAGTTTGGCTTATATGTTAGGCACCCTGCATCTCTGATAAATTCGTGAAGGAAGTTTCGTACACATTCATGTTGGATAACTACTCAAGGCAAAGGTTTTTGGGGTAGACAAAATGAAATGATTTTGGCTATTGATTGTGGTGGACCCTGGAGTCCATGACATTGATAGTTGAACAAGAGCATTTTGTCTTTTATTTTCTATCGATGGGGGTACATGCGTATAAAGTCTTTACTTTCTTCTTTTCAAGCAGAGGGATATATTCAATGAATTTAAAGACCACGAACAATAATGACTTGTCATCAATACTTCAAGAGTTTACTTAGTATTTTGGAACAGTGCTTAGCTAGTTATGAAAGAATTAATTGATTTTATTCTTCTAATTTTTTTTTTTAAAACTTGAATTATAATTTAATTACTATATCTAATTTTGAAACCATACCCATCATCTGCAGTAGAACAATAATGCCAAATGTTATGGTGAAAGATTGTGTCGACCTCAATGAAATTTCATTGGTGATGGTCCTTAGCATTTGTCTTTGCTCTATATAAAATGATGAACTTAAATATTTTTCTTCTGTCAAATTATGGTTTCAAAAAATTATTTTCAAACATGGAATTTTTTTAGCCATTAATCTTGGTGCTTGATCTTGACTCCTTAGACTTGGAGTCCTCGGCATTTAAATATTGAATGACCTAAGGATGGCAGCGGGACTTAGGTTCGGGTAGGTTTGGCCAAATCCACCTGTACCAAGTTGCAGTTGCACTTGTTACACCACTAGATGAAGCCACTAGTGCTCTTGACTTTGAATCTGAAAGAGTAGTCGATGATGCATTAGACCGAGTAATGTGGATCGAACAAAGTCAATAGTGGTGTCTGCTCATTGGTTATCCACGACCAGGGGTGCAATTTTACTTGCTGTGATTAAAATGAAACAATAGTATAGAAAGGAAAGCATGCATGTTAATCAATGTCAAGCATTTATTTGTGCCACATTGGTAGCATGATAGCATCAGACATAATTACATCAACTAATGCCTGGATGAACTGCTAAAATGTCTTATTCTTCACTGCAGAACCTGCCATGCCATTTACTTGTCTAAATGTGCAGCGAATTCATGAACATGAGCATGCTGTATGCATATGGTTTCAAAGTTTCCCTTTTGTCGAAATTGAATTTTAATTAGATTCAATATAAAATTTGAGGAGTGAGCAAATGTATAGAAGGTCAGGTCGTTATTTGTTGAAATAGAAGTTGTCATTTGTTGAGAACTTCGGCTCCACATTGTTTGGCAGTATAGTTTAGCTTTATAAAGAATTGACATTATTTAATATAAAGATGTTTTAGAGATTATATGTCGTGGTAAAATTGAGCTTGAGGCCATTGGTGATAGTCCATGTGAAAAAGCTTGTAGTCATCAACAACTCTCCAATGTTTGGTCATGCTATAAAAATTTATTCAAAAATCCATTCATCAAGAAATACTAAATCAATATAATTAATTTGAACGAAAAATAGAAACAACTCACAAACAATCGATTAATTATCAGCGTTAATTAACAAATTCAGTTATTAGTGGTTACCAAGGGTAACATTCCCAAATGTTCCTCATAATTCAAGAATGCTGCCTTGCTAAGGATTTGCAATTTATAGCATAAACCTTGCTACTTTGAAATTTCCTTCAAGAGTGATCAATTCAATGTTGACTATCAAAGAAGAAATTGTTTTAGATCAAAAGTTCATTTCCTTGATGACTTCCATTATATGTTATGCTAAAAGCCTCCTATTCTGACAAGTTGTAGTTGCATGGCGCGTACCATCCTTTATGAGTTCAGAGTTAGTTATTTCTATCAAGATCAGTTAACGTAATACATAATGAATTTGTCAAGTCAACTTCTTGTTAATCAAATGCAACTGAAACTCTCTACATTAAGATTTTAATTTTGATTTCATAATTTTAACCACTCAAGAAAAATTCTATTTTGTTACACAAGACTGAGCTGAGCAGATATACATTGATGATATGATCAGCATCCTGTGTGTAAATGTGTTACAAAATATTAAGCTGCCTTCAAGACCAAGCTAACTTCAATTTTTCCACGTAACAATTTACATTAACAATTGAATACAACAACAGAAGTTTAAATCATATTAAATAAAAATTTATGGGAAGTTTAAAATAATTTTTTGTCATAGAGTTTGTTCTGTCTTCAGCCCATAATTCTGCTAAAAAAACAAAATTGGCATTCTTTTGACAGAAGACTGCCAGCAAATAGTATATCTTGTTCCAAACACAAAAGAACACGCGCACGTGAAACTCCATTCTCAAAATTATAAAGATGGAATCCAAGGGATTGAAGATGGCTGCAGATGCAAGGCCGTGGGGGAGCATATCGTCTGAGCAAAGATTTTTCGAGGATTTTATAGCCGCAACTCAATCAATTATAGGTTATGCGCTATCAAACCATAGACTGGTACATACACAGTATTGTAAACCACACTTGTAACTAAAAAATTTAGATTACTCATTCTATTGAAATATATAGGCTAACAACAATTAATAGAAGAAATCAAAATATTCATCGTTACCACATCAATTCTGTATATTAGACTACAAAACCAATTTAGTGAAAATATTGAAACGCAAAAATTCCACAAATTGCTTCTGAAATAAGAAAAAAAACAGAAGTTGGTAATACATAAAAGTCTGGTATAGAACCCAATTGTAGAAATCTTCCTTGTCATAAGATATATCTTGGTTTACAATCTATTGCTTGGTGAAGCTTTCGATAGATTTTTTTTTTTTTAATTATTAAATAAAATTAGCAAACTTTCCCCCATAAAAAGAAAATTTATTGATAAAAATAGAAAAGTACACCTAATCAGAAAGGAACATAATGAGCCTTACCTTTGTAAAAAAAAATCATGAAGCTATTACAAATTTTGAAACAACAGAAAAAAAAAAAAAAAAGAAAAGAAAAAGAAAACAAATACATGAAGAAACGTAAGATAAAAGGCATCATCTACTCAATCTATAATTGGAAAAACCATTAGCATCATGATTTAAAAACTAGCCAAGATCAGCAAGCAGATCATTCCACCAAGTAAAAAAGAGGACATCGAGGACTAATATTTGCCATAAAAATCTACACCCCCATTGGTAACTTCATTCACCTGTAATTTATAAAAGATATGGTGTATAGAAAATGAACATATATATGATATAACAAATATAATATAACACTCATTAAGATTTGAAATAAGTTTAACTTATATATGTCTCATAATTTGTTATCATAACAAGGGAACATAAGTTGAATGTTTGGAAAATATTAACTACCTCTTCTAATTCATGTTGACTCTAGCCGTTGGTTGAAGAAGAATGTTCTTGATTTTTTGCAGTTCATGGACAACTTGGGTTGTTTCCATTCGATCTTGCGGAGACTCCAAAGAACACGCCACACCAATCCTAACCATTGAAATCAAACATTCTTTTCGACAATTGTATGAAGCTTCCCTCATCCTATGGTTAGTGGCAACCACCTCTTCATTTACAAGTTCTGGATCTACAATGTCCATCACACGGTTAGGCAATGCTGTTCTAACATAATTATGAAGATTCAAGTCTCCCTCAAACATAAGGTCTGTGGGTTTTTTTCTTGTCAAGATTTCTAAGAGCAAGATCCCAAAACTGTAGACATCCCCATTTGTTGAAACTTGACTTCCTAAACCATACTCTGTAATGCAAAAATTTTATATGAGAAAAGTATATTGAATTTTGAGAAGTGAACAAAAATATAATAGTTAGATTTCAACAAGTGCTACAATTACCTGGAGCTGTATATCCAATTGTTCCTTTTACTCCAATGGAGCTACTTTGATTAGAATTTGAGACTTCTAGTAGAAATCTTACTAATCCAAAATCACTAACATGAGCAATCATGTCATTATTTAAGAGAACATTACTTGGTTTTAGATCACAATGGAGGACGGGCTCTTGACAATGATGATGGAGATAATCCAGTGCAGAAGCCACATCAATTGTAATGTTTACTCTTTGAAGAAGGGTAAGGCTTTGAGGTTTGAATTGCTCATCCTGTGCTTCTGAAGCTTGATGCAACCACTTTTCAAGACTCCCATTTGCCATAAACTCATAAACTATAGCTTTGAAGTCCCTACCTTGAAAATCAATGCTCGAACAAGAAGTTAGGACCTTTACAAGATTTCTATGACGGATATTTCTCAATGCTTTGCACTCGGCCATGAAACTTTTAGAAGCTCCTTGACGTTGAAGATTAAGTACTTTGATTGCCACTACAGTTCCATCTTGATCTAGAATTCCCCTGTACACAGAGCCAAAACTCCCTATACCAATCAAGTGGGTTGGAGAAAAGCCATCAGTTGCTTTAAGTAACTTTTCATAAGAGACTTTAGGAAGCGTTTTTCTCCACATGGGTTCAGAAATTTGTTTATTTCTTTTTCTTTTTACCCAACAAAAAACGAAAAACGACAACACAACTACACCTGACAATGCACTTGCAGTTGAGATTAGAATCTTTAATACAAAAGAGGTATTGTCATTTCTTGAGTTGTTGTTAGGGCATTTGGGTAGTTGAAGTTTAAGTATGCCTCCACATAGTCTATTATTATTTTCAACCACTGATATTGCACTTGCATTAGCAAAAACTCCCTTTCTTGGTACTTCACCTTCAAAATCATTGAAGGACAGATTTAGTTTCTCTAGGTGAAGACTTTCCAAGAATTTTGGAATATGACCTGACAAGTTGTTACGAGAGAGATCAATCTCTCGTATACCTTTCAAAGACTCGAATGACGGAGGAATAGATCCATGGAAGATGTTGCCACCCATATGAAGGAATTCGAGATTAGAACAAAGACCAAGTTCATTTGGAATTTCACCTGATAAATTGTTGTTTGACACATCAAATTTCCATAACTCTTTCAAATTTCCAATATTTGAAGGTATGGATCCAACCAAATGGTTCTGAGCTAAATTTAGCGTAATTGATAAATGAGTTATCTCAAAGATATGTTCAGGAATAGTTCCACTAAGGTCATTTTGAGAAAGAAATAAACGTGACAAGTGTTTCAAATTTCCAAGATTAGAAGGAATGACTCCTACTAATTTGTTAGTACTCAAGTAAAGTTCAGACAATGAAGACAAATTTCCAAGAGATGAAGGAATTCCCCCTGAAAGTTGGTTATCAAAAAGAGACAGTCGTACTAAGTTATGTAGTTTACCTATTTCTTTGGGAACTAGGCCAGTAAGTTGGTTTACCTCCATACTCAAAAGAACTAAGTTGACGAGATTAGTTATCCCTGGAGGGATGCTTCCATACAATTGATTTCCACCAAAGTAGATTTGTTGAAGTGTAGTAAAGAGATTAGCTATTGAATAAGGTATTGTACCTCTGAATTGGTTTCCCCCTATAATCAAATCCAACAAATTGCTACAATTGTTCAAAGAATTGATGAAGTTCATCTCATCAACTTCCCCACTTCCTAAATGATTTCCCTCGAGACTCAAATATTCAAGAAATTGCATACCCCCAAAATCAACAGCCAATTTTCCAAAAAAATAGTTAGAAGCCAATTCAAAGTAGCTGAGTCCTGTAACATTCGACAAAGATACAGGAATGGATCCATTAAAGAAGTTTGCTCCCAATAAAAATATTGGAGATTAGGAAGAGTAAGACCTAAATTTGGTGGAAGACTCCCATGAAGTTGATTGATAGACAAAGTGAAAACAGTAAGGAATGAAAGATTGTATAAAGACGGAGGGACCATACCAGAGAGGCTAGAGTTATGTAGTCCAAGATTAATTAACTTTCTCAACTGACCTAGTGAATTTGGAATATTTCCTCCCAAAGGATTATGACCTAAACGTAAACGAGTTAAGGAGGTAAGGTTTCCAAGAAAAGGAGGGATGCCTCCTTTTAAATTGTTTTTGTATAACAATAGTCCTCTAAGGTTGTGCAAGGAGTTAAACTCATATGGAATTTTCCCTACTAGCTTGTTCTGATTTAACTTTAAGAATTTGAGTCTAGAACAATGAGACAAGTTGATAGGGATTTCTCCCACCAATGAGTTATTGGTCAGAATCAAAGTTTTTAATCTGAACAGACGACCAAATTCACTAGGAATTTCACCTTGAAAACCATTATCCGAGAGTATGAGCTTTGTTAGGAAGCTGAGGTTACCAATGTAAGGAGAGAGAGAACCATACAAACCTTTTGAATGTAGGTCTAGGACAGTGACTCTTCTATGCTTACGACCGCATGTGATTCCCTCCCACTCACAAAAATGATGAGATTCATTCCAGGAGTAGAGGACTTCTTGAGGAGGTTGAATGATCTTCGACTTGAAGGCCCTCAAGGCAATTCCATCGGTCTCATTTTCAGCTACGAAGGTGGTGGTAGAGGCATAAGATATAACATGGATCATGAAGCAAAAGAGGAAAAGGAATTGAAAGTAGCATAAGCTTGTATTCATTTTTTTTTTGTGCCTTATGAGATAATTGCTTATACTTTGCTGTGTGTGAGCTCCACCTAGCTTTGCTATCGCTATAAATATACAAGTGGTCGATATTCTTAGGAACTAATGTTATTGTATAAATGCAAAATTATTCTGGGGCCCTTCATTCCACGGATGTGAAGGTGGGCTGTTATGGAATTTAAAATACGTCGTGCCTGGTTGGTGTAGCATTCACATAATAATGACAAATCTCTTTTAAAAGTCGGAATTTATTAGTAGCCTAATTCAAAAGCTAAAATGATGACCAAGCCACTTTGATTTAGTGATTATAAAACATAAAATATATTTATATATATATATATATATCTATTCGAAAAATAGGAAAGTTTGTTTACTCTCCATTCACCACCAAATTAATAGAGATTCAATTCTCGCATAACACATTTTATAAGCTTATATGGGTAGTGGCTTTTATATGATAGAAATTGTAATCTGTCAATTATAAGATGGATATCATATCAACATTTAATATTTAACTTTGAAGAAAAACTCTCTTCAACATCATTATAAATTTGCACAAAAAATCTAGATAAATTTCTTTTTTATACATGATTAACTTTTAGCAGTCCTATTATAAATGACATAGCTAATTTATCAGAGTGCCTACGACCAATTTCCAACACAAATGACATAGCCATTGAAAATCTGTCACTTGGACATTGACATGTAATCATGGTTAAGTTTGAAAGTGAAAATAAATTTGATTTCTTTCCCAAATGTTTAAAAGTAAACATGGAGAGAAGAAACACTGAAACTTAAAGCTGTCTTCTTTCTTATTCTCTCCTTAATCAAATACCAAACAAGAAGCACAATCATGTATAACCAAACATACATCAAAGCACGGAGATACTGTGAGAAATCTCTTGCTAAGTTTGATAAGGCTTTTTGTTCTATTTCATTTTTCAACAAAAATTTATGTTTCTAGATGGACAGAAATAAAAAAGAAGACTAGTTGAGTCTACAAGCAACATGTAGGACTTACTAGGTGCAGATAGTTTCTCCAAAGTTCTCTATGACTATTATCATGAGGTTGATTAAAGTTTGTATCATCATTTGATTAGTGTAATTGATAAATTTACTGGAAATTGTATGAAAATAAATTTACTGGATCAGTATGATGCAAAGAAGTAAAGGAAATTCCAAGTAAATAGCAGGGTACAAGCTGCTCCTCATTTCTGAAAATGAGAAGGCAACACCTTGAACTTGCCTTCCATGTCTTTTTTTTTTTTTTTTTTTTTTGTGTGTGTGTAAGATTCACCTAACGTTGCTGCTATGAATACATGTATGTTTGTATGCTTCAGGAATTGATGACTTTGTATTCAAAATCACTAGTACTGCTAACCTTCATATTCCAAACCAGGAATTTAGTGTATCTAGCTAGCTAATTGTTTCCTAGACTTAAGAAATTTTGGTCAGTGTGCACAAAATTCTATTTCTATTTTCTTTTTGACAGATCTGATTTAGAAATCCACTTCCAATATTATTTCCACAAGAAAATTAAAAATTTGCTGTCGTGTGAGATACTTATGAGAATTTTTTTTCAACACTAACTGCTAGGAAGCCTCAGTGCATTGTCTTGTTTTAAGACTAGACAAATTTAAAGTTGGACTTATGAGTCCCTGACATTGATCGGAGTGACCCTTCAAATTGACAATTGGACTTTATAGAATTTCCATGGTCGTTGGTCTTTGGTTCGCCCATAACCACATGCATAATATGCAGACCCCTCCTTCCTTGTGCTTTCCTTGTTACTTCAATCAATTACTTGATTACGTGTTCTTTTTACACGTTTTGCTTGATTTGATCAAGTATTGGAAAAAGTGTGCCAACCTTTACGAGATGAATTGAAGAATCATTTCTTTCTAATCCAATTAATTAATGTAGTGTAATAGAAAATTCAATAGTATGTACAATCTGCAAGAAAAAAATTCAGTACAACAAAGTCATTAAAAGTTAAAACATGGGTTTAAGTTTCACCTTTATCCTTTAAGATATAAGACGTGGGTTGTGAGTCTCCTCTTGATTGCTCTCTCTTTGATTGTGGGAGTAATACTATCCACGTCACGGTATTAGTAATCCATCTTGGTAGATTAAGAGCTTAAGTCTCACTCTTATCTTTTAAAATATAAGGCGTGAGCTATGAATTTCCTCTTGGTTGTCTGGTTGTGGAGTAATACTATCCAGATCACGCTATTAGTGATCTATCTTGGTAGGTTCAGACAGTTATCTGACCCGTAAATATGTCAATTTAAAAAAAAAAAAAAGAAATACCAATCCAAACATGTGGAGGAATCATGAGCGCATAGGCTATTACATATGGGGGAATCATGAGCGTATAGTCTATTATTCAAACTTTATCTTATATGATCTTATAATATATAATATTTAAATTCTAATAATAGTGTATTGCAGACTTACCAACAAGCATTCTGCCCTCAGTCATGGAGATTTTGAGCAATGCAGAAATAACCAAAAGCAAGTTAAAAAACATTGGTGTTTTATTGTGTACCTTAGCCATGTCACTAAAATGGAATTAAGCCGCCTTTGCTTTGTGGGAAATATTGCATCCCATCATCTTTGCTATTTATAGAGAATTGTCTATACATCAATAAAATAACCCAGCCAAAAATCATTGATATTGGAGTTTTAATAATTGTGGGCGGCTTTGTGTTTGGCGTCCATTGTAATTCTTGTGAATCCCATTTTGTTACCATCGTAAATTCTTGGAGTTTTCATAATTGCTGCCGGCATATATAACTCTCTCTAGGATTTAAGGCTAGCTCTTGAAGTTTATTGCCAACTTTATAGGCAAATTGTCTATTTGATCATTCATGTGTGCTATTGCTGTTTTGAAAAAGATAACCATAACGACCTATTAATTCACTTCTGAATTTTGAAACTGAGAAATTATTGAACATGATAAGCAATGTACGAGAGAGTACTCTGTCTTCCAAGTCAAAACACAAAAAATGTTGACCATTGATGTTTCACTTGTTTGGGTGCACTTCCGTTCCATGCTGAGATATAATATAATTCAAGAGTTATGATCATTTTATTTCTGATAATTAATGAATCGTTATTTTCCTCTTATTAATTCAAAAAATATCATTTTATCTATTTTTTTTACTTAAATTAATACTATTTCAGATTTTTTTTTTTTGACATTTTCAAAATTTTCAAAGAAAAAAATGCTAATTCATCAATTATCAAGGAGAAAATGATAATAACTCTTTAATTCAATAACAAACAGTCAATCCAACGGTAAGTCTAGATTGACACAAGATGTAGTAGGTGATAAATTATAAATTTAAATTATGAGACATAATTTACATAATAATGACTTGAAAGCATATTTAATAGTTCTCTATAATGTGTCAAATACGAATAGATTCAAGTAGTTTAAAATTCATTGAAAATCCCTTAAATGATCAAAATTTATTAATTGATTTTTAAAATTCGTGGAAAACTTAACCTTAATTACAATCATACTTCATTCATTGAAGATTTATTTTTATTTTTTTTTAAATTTCCGTTAGAGCCTACTTTCGTTGGTGCGGGAAATGGGCTGGTTTAGAACCATATCTTGGACATTTTGGGTACAAAATAAGCTATATTGAATCGGATCTTATATTTTATATGGACCTAGAACGGGGCCAGTCCAAGCCCATTTTTATGGCCTGTTTTTCGCAAATAAAATCTAGGGTGTTGATATTTACATCCCTCTTTAGTATGTTCATCCTATTCGATTAATTGAATCATAATTATAAGGGCAAATTGCATAAACATCCTTAAGTTTAGGTATAATTGCAACTAGATAAGAATTTTAATTGTGAAAAACATTTCCTATCGTCAATTGACTTCTATAAACTTTAAATGTTAACCACCATTTTAATGTAAGATGATTACAATACCCTTATTAGGGATAAAAATATCTTTTGGAGTGAAAAAAAAAATCAATTAATAATAAAAATATTTTTTTTTTCAATAAATTAAAAACATTTATTTTAAAACTAAAAAAGAATAAACATCGCCGGTGGAGATATCCATTTTTAAGTCATCCATTTTTAAGAAATTTTTTTTTTAATATAAATTATTATTTTTAAGTAATAGATAAAATATAAAATGATAAGTAGGGATATTGTAATCATTTTATATTGAAATTATAGTCAATGGTTTGAGTTTACAAAAGTCAACTGATGATGAGGGATATTTGTGTACTTACAATTAAAATTCCTCTATCTAGCTTCAAATACATCTAAACTTGAGGGTGCTTATGAAATTTTTTTTATAATTATGACTCACTTGATGGAATGAGGTGAACTTACTAAAGGGGTGTATAAACAATTTTAGAGGGGTGGAAATATCCACTTTAAAATCTATTTAAAACAATATAAACCTAAACCACTTCACCAACTAATGCAAAAAGAAAAAAGGATTGAAAACAAACAACTGAGTGGCATGAATTTATATTCATTTTTGAAAATTAAATCTTATCCCTATGAGCTAGCTATTTGCCTCTCTATCTATTGTGTGAGTTCCACTTAGCTTTAATACAACCATATGTAATGGTAAAACATCAGCCCACTATGGGCCCAATTGACAAATACATGCCCAATGTAGCAGCTGAAGGGAAAATTTCGATTTTAATTCGAATGCGGAAACGTGAATTTTAAAAATTTTCAAACAAAACATGTTCGATCGATGCTAATAATTAAATTAATAAGATCGAATCTTACCTTGCATGAAGATTGAATTGATCTATTTTGATTCGTAAATTCTTCACCACCTGATCTTCCTTGCTATGATTCTTCACAAAAGAAACTGTGTGTGGGCACAATCTTTTTGAAAATCCTTTTGAAGTAGATGGTTATTTGGTGATTTTTAATCAATAGAAATTTTTGGTTCAAGTAGCCAAAAATTCACTCTACCACCATTCTCATTACCAATCATAAAAACATCTTTTTATATTGGCAAACAAGGGCACTTCTTATTTAACAAGAAATCCAAATTCCTATTTAAATTGAAAGACTTAATTTATATCCAATATGGAATCAAGTTCCTTATTGGATTAGAATTCTATTATTTTAATTTAATATGGAATCTAATTTCCATTAAATTAAAACTCTTTTAATATAATTTAAATGGAATCTTATTCCAATTAAAATTATTATTTTCATTGATTAATTAAATGATTATTTCATTAAATTAAATGATTCTAAATCATAATTAATTTAATGACATCATTTATAATTGAACCCATGACCTCTACAAATAATTAAATAATTAACCATTAATTAAATAATTATAAAGATTTAAATAATCAAATTATTTAAATAATTTATGAACATGTACATAAATTTATATGTACACCAATAATCAGACAATCCAATTATATTCTTCAACTTGTTTCTTTATGTGGTTGTGAGCTAGCAAGGGGACCAAATGGACCTACAATTTGAGCTCCAATAATATTGGAACTATTAATTAAACTCTTTAATTAATAATTCACTATTATTAACCTTAAAGTTACTCCACTAAAAACTTAAGGTTGCACTCTCAAAATTGTAGATGTTTTACACAATCTGAATTTTCAGTGTCCATCGATTTAATCATTTCATATGATTCGATCCTCCACGAGTAGTTCATAATTAGAACTAGGTTATTAAAATCCGTTATACATCTCTAATTATATCTTGTTCCTTTAAGTACCATTGATTCTCTAATGAACAATATATCCATAACAACTTATGAATTTATCTTTCCATTTACTCATAAACAGAAAGTTGAGCGCTCTTGTTGTTCAAAACCCGAATCAACACTTAAGGGAACTACTCATCTACTTCTCGCAAGAAGGAGTGGATTCTACTATTGTGTAGAATGTTCCCAGCCACTTATTAAATCACATCTCCAAAGTACGAAGCATATTGACCGTAAATCTATAACAATCTCACCCATGTAAATCAAAAGACATGACCCAACAAATAGGAGTCTATTAAACACTCAGGATTAAGATCAATCTATATATGATCATCTAATCGATAAATAAGAATTTCTTTGTTTAACGGACATTAATAAGAAACTCATTTTATCGAGGTCTAGTCCTATATAATCTCTATTATATAAGTGCCTCCATTTTCATATCGCCATATAAACAATCCCGGATAAGATCATCGTATCAAATACGAAATGGACCACAGCTGTAGATTTACCACAAACAACAAACAAAGTACCCAGCTTTATTTGCTTTCTATGGACTCTTTTGATTACTAATCTCAAACTAAATCCTATTGTATATAACACTTACATACTTAATTTGAGACTACATCAGTAATCATGGATGTTGCATGATATTCGTATGAAACAAACATTTCATAAATGCACATTAATTTGAATAAAATAAACTTTATTTATTTATAATTTATTTAAACGTTTACTAATTACAAGCTCTTAGGGCACAATGCCTAACAGCAGCCTAAATGAGGGACCAATAAATCGATCCAACCCAAGTGAAGTCTAAAACTTAGAAGCCCACAACCTAATGCAACGATTGTACAGCTCAAGCCTCTTTAATGAGGTTTGAGCACATTAAAGAGGGGGTCTCAGACAGCTAATGCCATAATAAAGAGGGGGTGACCGGTTTGATGGAGAGATCCCTCCATTAAACGCAAATGTGTGGATCAAGGGAATGGATCCCTTGACCTCAACGGACATTACACCTCTACAACGACTCTCTCCTCATTTATAAAAGGAGAGCAACAAGAGAGGCTAGGGGGTCATTTTTTCGCACATTGTTACTCTATTAAAATCTCTATAGACACTTAGCTAGTATCACTAACTACATTGTCACACAACAATCGACTTCAATCTTACTCTGCTATCAGTAAACCATATCCTCTTTATTTGTCATATGCCACCATTACAGTCGATAGTTGTATGCTCACTTATTTATTTCATTTTATTTATTTTACTTTATATTTTAATTTGAGTATCGGAGTGTCTTTGCCTATCATCATCTCAGTATCAAGATAGCCTGTCCTCTTTGTTCGACGTTTATAGGTTGTTAGGTCCTAAAAAGCTAAACGTCAAGTCAAACCTCCATGTCAACAACTGTAGAAAACAACCATCTACACCAAAAGCACTTAATCTAGTGTGAACTCAATACAAAGACATTTTCATTTATTATAACATTTCAATAAAATCTTATAACGTCTTTGAAGGTGAAGAAATTTGGACATTGTGACCAAAATCATTCCAGTCTCTGTTTGACAATGGTATAGGAGTTTAAAAATTTAACACTAGTTTTATGCCGAGTGATATAGTGTCAAAATTGATTTTAACAGTAGTTGACTCCCACTCTCTATTATGTTTTATTCAAGAAAATCTATAATACACTGGAATGTTTACACTCAAACTACTCAAATCATATCAGGTAACACATGATATGATTTGAATGGAGTTTGGCTTATATGTTAGGCACCCTGAATCTCTGATAAATTCGTGAAGGAAGTTTCGTACACATTCATGTTGGATAACTACTCAAGGCAAAGGCTTTTGGGGTAGACAAAATGAAATAATTTTGGCTATTTATTATGGTGGACCTTCGAGTCCACGATATTGATAGTTGAACAAGAGCATTTTGTCTTTTATTTTCTATCAATGGGGGTACAGATGTAAGAAGTCTTTACTTTCTTATTTTCAATAAGAGGGATGTATTCAATGAATTTAAAGACCACAAACAATAATGACTTGTAATCAATACTTCAACAGTTTAGCTACTATTTTGGAACAGTGTTGTAGCTAGTTACGAGAGAATTAATAGATTTTATTCTTCTAGCTTTATTATTTTAAACTTGAATTATAATTTAATTACTATATCTAATTTTGAAACTATACCCATCATGTGCAGTAGAATAATAATGCTAAATTTTATGGTGAAGGATTGTGTCTACTTTTTTGAAATTTCATTGATGATGGTCCTTGGCATTTGTCTTTGCTCTATTTAAAATGATGAGCTTAAATATTTTTCTTCTGTCAAATTATGATTTCAAAAAATTATTTTCAAACACGGAATTTTTTTGGCCATTAATCTTGGTGCTTGAACTTGTCTCCTTAGACTTGGAGACCTTGGCATTTAAATATTGAATGACCTAAGGATGGCAGCAGGGATTAGAGTCGGGCAGGTTTGGCCAAATCCACTTGTAGCAAGTTGCAGTTGCGCTTGTTGCACCACTAGATGAAGCCACTAGTGCTCTTGACGTTGAATCTGAAAGAGTAATCGATGATGCATTAGACCGAGTAATCTGGATCGAACAAAGTCAATAGTGGTGTCAGCTCATTGGTTATCCGGGACCAATGAGCTATCTTGGTAGTCATGTTTATAAGAGTAGTCGATGATGCATTAGCTATCTTGGTAGACATGTTTATAAGGTCTTGTGAAACAGATGTGTCCAATAATTGTTTTTAAATAATTTTTTTGTGGGAAAATTAGCCAAACAATAAAAGCCAAGTAATGAGAATGCAGCTTTTGATCAGCGGTAAGACCAAGTCCGCTCATTATTTGCCTTTAAGGCTGTGGTTCAGTCACAAAGTCTCATCTAAAACGTGGATAATTTTTTCATTTTGTGTGGGTTGTCCTCTCCAGCTTTCTGGGCAGAGAGCTCCGAAACGCTTCACAAAAACTTTGGCAGATACCAGTAATAAAGAAAATAATAAAATAAATAAAAGCCAAAGTAAAAGAGGGTCGACCAGAGGGAGCCTCATTCAAGGAACGTGTAACCAAAGGGGCCAGGCCTGAGGGCACCATCAGGAGCCAGAAAATAAAAGTAAAAGGCGACCCCAACATGGCTAAGTGCGTTCTCTGGTGTCAGAAAGAAGAACTAGAGTTTAATGATAGCAGGCGGCCCAAGGGTTACCTGAAGAGAGAGCAAATTCGAATATGAACCAGGTTAGCTGGTCCCTCCCACAGTGACAGCCATCAGCTATTCAGAGGGCAGACTGGAAACAAATTGGGACAAAAAATATGAGGAAATCCAAAAATCAAGAAGGTGCAATGTGGTAATTTGCCATCGGGAATCCTCCAAAGTCATGAGAGGTGTCGACATGTGGGACAATAGAGATAAGGTGGAGTAGCTGGATAAGGTTTGATGCGGAAAAATGAGTAGAAAGGAATAAGTTGAGAGGCAATCTCAACCAATAAAATGGAGACGTGGAAGCACTAACACCAAATTATATATATGTACATGTATATATATACTGTTTCATCATATCAAGTGGGTAAGTCACTTCTGAAGCTTGAGAACACTCCAATATGCAAAAGGAATCTTCGTTGGGATACTTTTAAAAAAATATTGGAGCTACTCTAAGGTTGTGGGGTGAAGTTTTTCATTGAAACCTGAACCATCGAAGGGTTTTCGTTGATAGACCACTGACCACCGACCTTTAATCTCTCTTCTTTTGGTAAACGAAGAACGGAAACCTATCGGAGTCCACTTTCGCTGCCGAAAGGGTCCAATATTCCTGCCTACGCAACCCCTCGGTAGGTTTTACGCGGTGTTAAGAACCAACTCTTGCATCAACATAATTTAAAATTAACATTAAGCATCACTTTCAATCAAGAAAAGTTGGTTAAAAAAATAAAACGAAAGATTAAGAAAATGACTAAAACAGGGTATTATAGTATCAACCTCTAACCTCCTGTATTAACTTACCATGTTTTGGCAGATAAATCCCTTAAATATATGAATCTTATCATGGTTGGTATTATCTCGGCTTATTAATTCTATCTTTTATTCATCAAATTCATATAAAATTAGTGGTTAAAGACAGTAGGTGGAAGTTTGAGTAAGAATTCCACAGATGTGAAGGTGGGCTGTTATGGAATTGAAAAGACGTTCTGCCTGGTTGGCGCAGCATTGAAATAATAATGAGTGCCACAGTAGTGGATGGGTGCCACTACTGTGGGTACTGTGTTGGTGCAGCATTGAAATTACTAAATCGCTTTTAAAAGTCGAAATTTTTTTAGTAGCCCAAATTCAAAGGCTATAATGATGAGCAAAAACAAAGAAAAAAAAAGCTATAATGATGAGCAAGCCACTTTTGTTTAGTGATTATAAAATATATACCATTCTATTAAAAAAAATAAAAAAGTTCACTTACAATCCATTCACTATAGTGATAGACATTTTATTCCCACATAACACATTTATAAGCTAGCATGGATAATAGCTTTTATATTATAGGCATTGTAATATCTCAATTATGAAATGAATATCACACCACATAAATAATAACATAACTTGATAAGTTTCAAAAGATCATTCAAAATGTTTTCAAATTTCGACATGATTCATTGGTAACAGAACAAATGAGCAAGAGTACGAAAAACAATAAGTGTGATTGATCAAAAAGGAAAATTCTGTTTTGATGTGACCTCAATGGGTAAAATATCCCAAAAATCTTATTGAATGCAATAAACTAGAGTTTTTAATTTGATAATCCAACCAGCCAAACATAAGTTGTTTTTTAATACACAAGATTGGGCAGATATTAATAATATGATCACTTCATGTGTATTAACTTTGTTCTGGAAAATATTAAGCTGCCTCTGTAAAATACTGTCATCCAACACCCAAATAGAATTCAGTTCTCAACCTGAGAATTTACATTTATAAGAGAATATAACATCAGAAGTTAAAATTTTAGTAACCAATTATGATGTTTTCTAAGTTTTAAAGCATCATATTATTATGATTTTAAATTGTTTTTTATGCCCAAAAAAAAAAAATGAAAGTAGGAATAGAAATTTGTATACACTGTTTCACATAAACTATTTTTCTCTAAATTCTGGATAGATTACCAAAAAAGAAAAGACAAATTAAATTCAGTTCTGATGAGACCTCAACAGGAAAGTACCACAGAGTTCAATGAATTAAAGAGACAAAATAAATATAACTTAATAAAATACAAGCGACTAGTACACAGCCCAAACCCTAAAGATGCTCATTTCACAGTTTATAGCTTGATGAAGTTTGTAAGTTAATTGACCTGTGATTCATAAATGGGAAAAAATATAAACAAAATGAAGGAATATAAAGGGAATAATTACAGATTCCATGTTACAAAACACATTACAACAGTTATTAGTAACTGTATAATTAGTTGATTATATATGTCTCATTATTAATATAACAAGGCAGGGTAATTTGAAAGTTTTGAATATTAATTACCTCTTTGCTAGTTGAGCCTGGTTGTAGGTTGAAGGAGGATGTTCCTGATTGACTGCAATTCATGGATAACATTACTTATGTTCATTCGATCTTGTGGTATCTCCATAGAACATGCTATTCCAATCCTCATCATAGTAACCAGACATTTATTTCTGTTATTGTTCATTGCTTGCCTCATCCTATGGTTAGGGGCAACAACCTCTTCATTTACAAGTATTGGATCAACAATATCCAACACCCGATCAGGCAATGCCCTCTTAGCAAAAATATGAAGATTAAAATCTCCCTCAAACATATCATATGTTGGTTTTCTCCTAGTTACCATCTCCAATAGCAAGATCCCATAGCTATAGATATCTCCATTTGTTGAAACTTCACTTCCTAAACCGTACTCTATAATACGTATGATTTAAATGAAAAAAGTAAATAAATTTTGAAAATTAAATAATTATATTATATAAAAGAGTAAATGTAGTGTTATGATTACCTGGAGCTACATATCCAATTGTTCCTTTCACTCCAAGTGAGCTACTTTGATTAGGAATTGAGACCTCTGGAAGAAACTTTGATAGCCCAAAATCCCCGACATGAGCAGTCATGTCACTGTTTAGGAGAACATTGCTTGGTTTTAGATCACAATGGAGGACTGGCTCTTGACAATGGTGATGAAGATAATCTAATGCAGACGCCACATCAATTGCAATGCTTACTCTATGAAGAAGGGTAAGACTTTGAGTTTCAAGGTGCTCTTCCTCGATTCCTAGAGTTGGAGCTGGATGCAACCACTTTTCAAGATTCCCGTTTGCCATGAACTCATATATTATAGCTTTGAAGTCGTTACCTTGAAAATCAATACTTGAACAAGAAGTTATAACCCTAACAAGATTTCTATGACGGATATTTCGCAATGCTTTACATTCTGCTGTGAAACTCTTAGAAGCACCTTGTTGTTGAAGGTTAAGTACTTTGACTGCAACAATAGTTCCATCTTGATCAAGAATTCCCTTATACACAGATCCAAAGCTGCCCACACCAATCAAATGTGTTGGAGAAAATCCATTAGTTGCTTGAAGAAGCCTTTCATAAGACACTTTCAAAAGTGTTGCTTTCAACATAGGCCCGGAAACTTGTTTTTGTCTTCTCTTTTTGAACCAACAAAAAATGAAAAATGAGATCATCACTAATCCCATAAAAGCACTTGTGACTGAGATAACTATTTTGAGTACCGTGGAAATCTTTGCTTTCCTTGAGACATTGTTCGGACATTTGGGTAGTTGCAAGTCAATTATACCTCCACAAAGTTTATTGCTATTTCCAACTATGGATATTGCACTTGCATTTGCAAAAATCCCTTTCATTGGTACTTCCCCTTCTAAATCATTAAAAGATAAATTTAGGTTCTCCAGAGGAAGGGTCTCCAAGGACTTTGGAATATGGCCTGATAAATTGTTAAAAGAGAGATTAATCCTTCGAATCCCTCTTAAAGAACCCAATGATGGAGGAATGGATCCATGAAGAAAGTTGCCACCCATAAAAAGATTTTCTAGATTAGTACACAAACCAAGTTCCTTTGGAATTTCACCAGATAAATTATTGTCAGACACATCAAATTTTGTTAGATCTTTCAAATTACCAACATTTCGAGGAATGGATCCACTCAAATTGTTTTGGGCTAGATTTAGTGAAGCTGACATGTGTGTTATATCAAAAATTTGTTCGGGTATGATTCCACTAAGGTTATTATGGAAAAGATGCAAAATTGACAACATTTTTAGATTTCCTAGACTGGAAGGAATGATTCCTGATACTTTATTGTTGTCCAAGTGAAGTTCAGACAATAAAGACAAGTTTCCTAAAGATAAAGGAATTTCTCCAGAAAGTTGGTTGTAAGTAAGGGACATCCATTCTAAGTTTTGAAGCTTACCTATTTCTCCAGGAATTGTTCCTGAGAATTGGTTATGCTCCATACCTAATAAATACAAGCTAACAAGATTACCTATCCCTGGAGGGATGCTCCCATACAATTGATTCCTATCTATGATAAGTTGTTGAATGGTAATAGACAGATTAGCTATTGCGTGAGGCAACCTCCCTCTGAATTTGTTCTCGGACAAAATTAAAAACAACAAACTGCTACAGTTGGTCAAAGTATTGATAAAACTCATCTCATCAACTTCCCCACTTCCTAAATTATTCTTACCAACATTCAGGTATCCAAGATTTTGCATTCCACCAAAATCAATTGACAATTTTCCAGAAAAATTGTTACCTACCAATTCTAGGAATTCGAGGTTTGAAGCATTTGATAATGATATCGGAATGGAACCATCGAAGAAGTTTTCAGAAATTTGAAAACGTTTGAGATAAGGAAGAAGAGTAAGGCCTAAATTTGACGGAAGATTGCCATGAAGTTGATTCTGAGAAAAAGCTAGAGTTTGAAGGGAGGAAAGATTGTACAAAGCAAGAGGTACCATACCATGGAGGTTGTTTCCACCAAGTCCAAGAGCCAATAATTGTTTCAATTGACCTAATGAAGCTGGAATACTTCCTCCAAATGGATTGTAACTGATAGATACTTTTTCCAGGGAGGTAAGGTTCCCAAGGAAAGGCGGTATGCCCCCTGTCAAATTGTTCCAGTGTAAAGCTAATATTTGGAGGTGGTCTAAAGAGACAAACTCTGGTGGAATTTTTCCCACTAGCTTATTGTATCCTAAATGCAGAGTTGTGAGCTTGGAGCATTGGGACAAGTTGGTTGGTATTTCCCCTACTAGGAAGTTATTGGCTAGATATAGGACTTCTAACCTGAAGAGATTGCCAAGCTCGCGAGGTATTTCACCTTGGATACTGTTGTTATACAGGATGAGCTCCCTTAGGAAGCTGAGGTTGCCGATGTGAGGAGAAAGGGAGCCAACCAAGCCTCTTGAACCTAAATCAAGCAGGGTGACTCTTCTATGCCTGCGACTGCATGTTATCCCCTCCCACGTGCAGAAATGGCGAGACTCATTCCAGGAATTCAGAACCCCTCGAGGGTCAAGAACAATCTTCGACTTGAAGACCTTCAAAGCAACCTCATCCGTCTCATTTCGAGAAAATTTTCTAGTTAAAGAGGAGCTGGTACAAGTAAAAGGTGTAAGATGGATCAGTATGATGCAAAGAAGTAAGGGGAATTGCAAGTAAATAGAAGGGTATAAGCTGCTACTCATTTCTGAAAATGAGAAGGCAACACCTTGAACTAGCCTTTATGGTTTTTAGTGTGTAAGATTCACCTAACGTTGCTGCTATATATACATGTATGTGTGTATGCTTCAGGAATTGATAACTTTGTATTCAAAATCACTAGCACTGCTAGCCTTCGGACTTCAAACCAGCAATCTAATGTATCTTTCTAACTGTTTGACAAATATGATTTGGAAATCCACTTCCCAACGTTATTTCCACAAGAAAGTTCCTGCCGTCTAAGATACTTATGAGAATTTTTTTTCAACACTAAGTTAATGTGATTTGAGTGTGAGATACGTATGAAATTTTTTTTTCCAACACTAAGTTAGTGCCATTTGACTACTTTCTGTTTTGTAACTTTTATTTAAATATAAGTGGGTTCATTGAAAGTTATTGCATTGTCCCCCAGCAATTGCATGCAAAGAGTTCACGAAGTTCAGGTCATAGATCTGCACCAAATTCCAATAATAAAATTGCATCTTTACTCTTTTACACTTGAAGGCATTTCATTGGCTGGGGGGCCATGTCCATGTGGGCACCCGCACACCTCAACCTCTGGCTTCAATGCATTGTCATGTCTTAAGACTAGGAAAAATTTAAAGTTGAACTTATGGGTCCTGACATTGATGGAGGTGACCCTTAGTATCGACGATTGGACTTTATAGAATTTCCATAGTGGTTGGTCTTTGGTTCACACAAACCATATGCCTATTATGCAGACATATTGACAATTGGACTTTATAAAATTTCCATGGTCGACGCATAACCATTGTCTTTGATTCCGCACCTAACCACTTATCTTTAGTTCACACGTTAACATGTGCCTACTTGACAGACCCCTCCTTGGTGTGCCTTCGTAGTTAATTTAATCAACAAGACAACAGAACATCAGTGTATGTTATAAATGTTCTGTTTACAAGTTTGGCTTGCTTTGTCTCAAGATTCTATAGACATACTTGAACAAAATTTCCAACAACCTGAAAAGAAAATGTAAATTTACAACTAATCGGAAAAAGTGTGTGTTTTTTTTTGTCTGACAGGATCTAGTTACCATCTGTGTATGTGCCAATTTGTATGAGATGATAGTTGATTAGTCATTTCTTTCATGACTAGTTAATAATGTAATGGAAAATTCTATAGTGTGCATGGTCTGCAAGGACTTGTTCACAGATACGTTTTCTATAGTGTGCATGGTCTGCGAGGACTTGTTCACAGATACGTTCTCTCCTCTTGAATTTCTTCTATTGTTCACAGATACTTTGCTTGTGAAATTGATAGGTGAAAATTTAAACGCACTAATAGACTTAAAACAAGGACTTCAATGCAAGCAAATTGCAAACTCATCCCTGCATTCTCATGCCGGTCTCTTTTAGGGTGAAAAAAATTTGGTAATTCTTATGAAATACATAATTTGTGGCTCTTGATATCGACAAGATATATATATATATTATGTGGCTGTGTATATAAAATTAATTTATTTTATTGTCTTTATAAGAATTTAACAATTTATACGAAAATCAATAGACCACCAATCTATTTGGGGTACAAATTTTCTTTGTCATATGTTACGTCTATATCTAATTACCTATCTATTATTTATTTTAAATGATAAATTTATTGTAATAGATTCTCATATATAACTTGTTTTAAAGTAATAATAATAATAATAATAATAATAATAATGACAATAAATAAGATTGTCTTTGAAATATATAACTTTGAAGAAAAACTCACTTCAACATCATTATAAATTTTCATGAAAAAAATTAGATAAATTTATTTTTCATACCTGATTAACCCTTGGGAGTCCTATTATAAATGACATAACCAATTTATGAGAGTGCCTACCACCAATTTCCAACACAAATGACATAGCCTTTGAAAATCTATCACTTGCACATTGACATTTAATCATGGTTAAGATTGAAAGTAAAAGTAAATTTGATTTCTTTCCCAAATGTTTAAAAGTAAACATAGAGAGAAGAAACACTGAAACTTAAAGCTATCTTCTCTCTCATTTTCTCCTTAATCAAATACCAAACAACACAATCATACACAACCAAACATACATCGAAGCACGGTGATACTATGAGAACTCTCTTGCTAAGTTTGATGAGGCTTTTGTTCTGTTTCATTTTTCAACAAAGATTTATGTTTCTAGATGGACAGAAATAAAGATGGCTAGTAGAGTCTACAAGCAACATGTAGGGCTTGCTAGGTGCAGATAGTTTCTCCAAGTTCTCTATGACTATTATCATGAGGTTGATTAAAGTTTGTATTATCATTTGATTAGTGTAATTGATAAATTTACTGGAAATTGTATGAAGATAAATTTAGTGGATCAGTATGATGCAAAGAAGTAAAGGGAATTGCAAGTAAATAGTAGGGTATAAGCTGCTCCTCGTTTCTGAAAATGAGAAGGCAACACCTTGAACTTGCCTTTTATGTTTTTTTTTTTTTTTTTTTTGTGTGTAAGACTCACCTAACGTTGCTGCTATATTTACATGTATGTTTGTATGCTTCAGGAATTGATGACTTTGTATTCAAAACCACTAGTACTGCTAGCCTTCATACTTCGAACCAGAAATTTAGCGTATCTAGGTAGCTAACTGTTTCCTGGACTTAAGAAATTTTGGTCAGTGTAAACAAAATTCTATTTCTTTTTTTCTTTTTGACAGATCTGATTTGGAAATCCACTTCCAACATTATTTCCACTAGAAAGTAGAGAAGTTGCTGCCGTGTGAGATACTGACGAGAATTTTTTTTCAACACTAGCTGCTAGGAAGCCTCAGTGCATTGTCTTGTTTTACGACTTGGAAAAATATAAAGTTAGACTTCTGGGTCCCTGACATTGATGGGGGTGACCCTTCATGTTGACCATTAGACTTTATAGAATTGCCATGGTTGTTGGCCTTTGGTTCACACATAACCATATGCATAATATGCAGACCCCTCCTTCCTTGTGCTTTCCTTGTTACTTCAATCAATTACTTGACAAGACAACAAAACATATTAGTTTTATCATATGTATGTTCTTTTTACTCGTTTTGCTTGATTTGATCTAGTACTGGAAAAATTGTGTTTTTACGACAAGATCGAGTTGTCATCTGTTTATGTGTGTCAACCTTCACGAGATAAATTGAAGAATCATTTCTTTTTAAACCAATTAATTAATGCAGTATAATAGAAAATTCTATAGTACATACAATTTGAAAGAAAAAAATTCAGTACAACAAAGTCACTAAAAGATTTAGAATTAAATTACTGAAACAATTGAATTTTTTCTGTAAACATCTGCATTAGAGAAGCCCTTATAATGTATACATTAGTAAGCTAGTAAAACAACTTATGTCAATAACATACTATAAAAACTCATTCTTCAAATGAATTGTCGTTTAATTTGAACATGCAAGAAGATATAAGATTTATAATAAAAGTAATTGCTTCTCGTACATGAGTATAAATACACAAACGGTACTAGATTACGAGTATCATTTAGTCTCGACATGTGCGGAGCTATGGTGCATTTAATATCAATTTAAATAAATAAAATATAAAAATATAAAAGGTTGTGTTTGCTGCATTTGAGCCCAATGGACCGTCTCAGCCCACATTAATATTTGGCCCACAAAGAACACAAAGGTAGGCAGCCTCATACTGTTAATCACTCGCAGAGTCACAGTGGCAGGAAAATTTCAAGAGACCAGACAGACACAGTGACACAACCCATGTCAACAGTCACTGACTCAATGGATTCATCTTTTGACTCTGCTGATCATGTCTTTCTGTCCCAGCCCGCCATCCACACTGATGGATCCCAGGATCCCATCACACCAATGGGCAAGGTGAGATTGAATCCAATCACCTTAGCAAACAAAATTGTCATTTTTTTTCTCTCCAATTTACATATATGATTGTTAAATTTGTTGAAGCACGAAAAAAAAAATGTAAAGATTTCATCTTTGAAACATTGCACAAGTGAGGTCTGTAAAAGTCACCATTTTTTTCGCTCTGGTGGTGCCATGAATTGTTCAGTTGAGTAATAGTATGACAAAATATCATATTTTTATGTTGTTGGTGTTGTTGAAACTCTAGAGAGAATGCAATTGGATTGGAGGAGAAAAAGAAGAGGGAAAGGGAAATGTTGAGCCAAATAATTGAAGAAGCTGATGGATACAAAGATGAATTCCATAGGAAGAGGGTTGTCGCTTGTCAGAATAACAAAGACACTAACAGGGAGAGGGAGCTGGTCAGAGTGGATATATATATTTTGCTTTGCTTGTTCTTATTTTATAATGTCAACTTGTCAGTCACACCTTTTTTTTTTGGGGGGGGGGGGTGGTATGCTTGTTAATATGTTATGCTTGTTGTTGCCTGTGCTTGTTTGATCTGCTTGCATGACTCAATAGATAAAATTTGCTTAGTTGCTTTTGAATTGGCATGAAATGATTCTAGACAAGATGTGGAAGTTATTGCTCGCAGCTCTTTTAGTTAGAGTTTTATTATTTGTTATTATTAGAATGATTAATTGTGAAACGATGCCCCCATAGACTAAATGTGAGTGAAATTCGATTTGAAGACTTATGACACAGCACGAAGAGACCTACTAGTGTAACTAGTTGGTATTCATGTGTTGATCACAGTTTCTTTTGACTGAAAACTGAGAAATCAAGTTTGTTTAATGTGAGAGAATTGACTCTCGTCATAAATTCTGAGCAAAAATCGATTTCAAGACCTCATGCACAGTACGAAGAGACTTACTGGTTGAACTATTTCGTATTCATGTATTAATCACAGATTCTTCGAGTTTGTTTAATGTGAAAATTCGTTCTCTTGATAAACTGAATGTGAGTGAAATGTGATTTCAAGACCTTTTGCACAGCACCAAGAGACCTACTAGTTGAACTGGTTGGTATTCATGTATTGATCACAGTTTGTTTTGGCGGAAAACTGAGATATAGAGTTTGTTTATTGTGAGAATTTGTTTTCATTGTATTTGAGGATTTATCGTTTCTTTTATCTTGTATTTTGGATATTAGACAATGAGCATGACTATGTCTAACTGGTGCCTTTTTTATTTAACAGTTGTTCAGGGCCAACCATAACAAGTTTTATGCTGAAGCTGATAAAAATTACCGGAAGGCTATTGCGGAGCTCCTTCCCAATGAAGTACTAGGTATAGAGAAAAAGAAAGGGAAGAAGGATCAGGAAAAGAAGCCTTACATTGTTGTAACCCAAGGTTCGAAACCCGGAAAACCAAGTGATCTCTCTCAAGGATGCGGCAGATACTCCTAAAATTGAACCACAACGCACCTGACCACTTGAACCTTGCTCCAGCAGCATCTACCCCATCCAAGGACACTAAAATCTCTGACATTGCTGCCCCATCCGAGGCTGAGGCTGTTGCAACCCCTACCGAGGTTGTGGCAAATGCTTGATAGTTTCCATTGCTGCCATCTTTGTTTACTTTAATAGACTGTTGTGTAGTTAAAGCCCTATGAGCCTCATCTGTTGGGTATTATTATAATTTTTTCCTTTTTTGTAGCTTTTTAGCAATGTGTGGTTGTGACACGCCCACATCTTTGCAATAAAAATTTCATGGTTACAGTTGAGCTTGAGTATACGTGTTCACAGGTGTTATAGATTTTTGAAGGTTGAGAGCACACCATTGTCTTTTACATTTGGTTGGAAACTCAGGAGAGGATTCTGTGACAGATATTAATGATGTTCGAAGGTTGAATGTTGTTGAATACAGATATCTATGTGGTCCAAAGCTACATGATTTGTTATGCAGAAATGGATATATGGTATCATAGGAGACCCATTTCATTGCAAAATGTAAACTAATAGTAGATTGGTGGTGGATGGTGAAATGCGGTCAAGCATTCGATCATATGATAAATTTGAGAAACAATCCATGGCTTACTAGGCTTGATCTGATATCCTATTTTCGGTGCTTTAATTATTCTGTGTAGTCCCTTTCATGCTCAAGTGGGAATGCCTTCACCGGTATTCCAACAGTTCAATAATGCAGCAGTTTGCCTCACTTTTGAGCAAATTGTCAACTCATGAATCATTGCCTTGATTTTGTTGGCTCAGAAATGCTAGTAGCTGTTGTCGATTGAACACATATTGTAACGGAAACAAAATGTTCGTTGGATCTCGAATTTAATCTATTTCATCGGCAGAAGATAAATCACGTACTAGAGGGAAAAGAGGATAAGATACTCGTGCTTTTGATAGCAAGGAAACGAACAACTCTATGGAAGTAGTACAAAATACCTCACCGTGTAGAAAATGAACCTGAGACATTGTTTTGAATACAACAGGTTTCCCTAATATTACATAGACCATGAATCACATACACTTTTATCTCCAACCAATCTAATGACTCTTCACATTAATCATAAAATCACGATTCATGAACCCCCTCATTCAGTTGCAGAAATCAGTTCTGTTTCGACTGTCAGGCAGGTGGATTTGAAATAATGATATAAGACGGATTAGAAGAGAGCAGATTTTGTGTCAAGACTGTTGGACCCTGGCTGTTACCTGCCATGCACACTGGCAGGAGATCGAACACCTCTCTCGCTGCCAATATCATCTTCGATTTCGACCACATCTGTACAGAGGCCATTGTTGTTCACGCTCACTTCAGAACTAGCATTACTGCTTGTAGCAAGTGGCGAGTCTGAAACACTAATCGCTCTGCTTCGTGTAGTCCCTGATCTCACGCTGTACATAGAAGATGCCGGAATATTTGTCGTCAATGGCCTTAAATTATTCGGAATGCTGCGCCTTATATCCTGCGCATTGAATCAGGAAGAGCATAAGTATGTCATTGAGTTTGTTTCGCAAAATCTTCTCAGATGGTGCCAACCGAATCCCAGGAGTATGGAAGTGGAAATAACAGACTTAATTAAAACAGAAACGAACAACATTGCTTATCACTGAATTGAACTAAAGCAAAGCACCAACAAGCATATGAATACACTGAGGTAATGAAAGCACCCATGCCGTCATAGCAAGATGAGTAAGCGGACTTCGGAGGTAAAGCTTCATAATAGGTCTATGATCCTAGTCTCATATGCCTAATAGCCATATCCAATGATTTCTTTGACACAGTTCTTCCAAAGCCCGAGCTGTGAGAGCTGGCTTGGTAACTGAAGGTGAGGACTTAACTGGAGAAGCAGATCCACTGGGAGCACTTGATTTAGTGTAAAAGATTTTCTTTGTCATGCGTTACGTCTAAAACTATTTGACTATACTTCAAGAGACGGTAAATTTATTATAATAGATTTTCACATATATAAATAACAACTGACAAGATTGTTTTTAAAATATATAATATTGAAGAAAAACTCACTTCAATATTATTATAAATTTCTATAAGAAAACTAGATAAATTTTTTTTTCATACATGATTGACCCTTGAAAATCCTATTATAAATGACAGAACAATTTATGAGAGTGCCTACCACCAATTTCCAACACAAATGACATAGCCATTGAAAATCTGTCACTTTGGACATTAACATTTAATCATGGTTAAGTTTGAAAGTACAAGTAAATTTGATTTCTTCCTCGATGTTTAAAAGTAAGCATACAGAACAAACCCTGAAACTTAAGCTATCTTCTTTCTTATTCTCTCCTTAATCAAATACCAAACAAGATACACAATCATATATAACCAAACATACATTGAGCCACGGTGATACTATGAGAAATCTCTTGCTAAGTTTGATGGGGCTTTTGGTTCTGTTTCATTTTTCAACAAAGATTTATGTTTCTAGATGGACAGAAATAAAGACGAAGACTAGTACAGTCTTGCTAGGTGCAGATAATTTCTCCAAATTCTCTATGACTACTATATCATGAGGTTGATTAAAGTTTGTATCATCATTTGATTAGTGTAAACGATAAATTTATCGGAAATTGTATAAAGATAATATTCTGTGTTTACTATGAAATCTTCTAATTTAAAACTTGTGCTAGTATAAAATACTCTGGAAGATAAATTCCCGAATTATAAATTTGTCTAACTACTCTGGAATTTAACATGTTTCTAAATTTCAACGTGACTTAGTGGTAACAAAATATAGGAGCAAGAGTCCTAAAACCAATAAAGTGAGATTAACCAAAAAGAAAAATTCCGTTTTGAAGTGAACTCAAATATGTAAAATTTCCCAAAAATTTTATTGAATACAACGAACAAGAGTTTTTTATTTTATAGTCCAACCAGCCAAACAAAACTTTTTCTTTTTCGAAGGATTGGCAGTTGATATTGATAATACGATCATTTCATGCGTTAAGTGTGTTTTGGAAAATATTAGGCTGCCTTAACACTAAATTAAATTCAATTTCTTAACCTTAGGATTTACATTTATAAGAGAATATGATATCAAAAGTTAAAATTTTAGTAACTAATTATGATGTTTTCTAAGTTTTAAAACATTATATCATTATGATTTCAACTTGTTTTTTCTACAAAAAATTGAAAGCAGAAACCAAAATTTGTATGCATTATTTCACACCAACTATTTTCTGAAAATTTTGGAGAGATTAAAAACAAAAGGCAAATTAAATTCAATTCTGATGAGAACTCAACAAGAAAGTAACACAAAGTTCATTGAATTAAAGAGACAAATAAATGCGACTTAATCAAATACAAGTGCTTAGTACACAACCCAAACCCCAGAAATGCTCATTGCACATGTATGGTCTACTGCTTGATGAAACTTGTACGTTCATTGACCTGTGATTTATAAAAGGGATAAATGTAAATAAAATGAAAGAATATTAAGGGAATAATTGCATATTCCATGTTACAAGACATATTACAACAATTATTAGTAACTGCATAATTAGTTGATTATATATGTCTCATTATTAATATAACAAGGCAGGGTAATTTGAAAGTTTTGAATATTAATTACCTCTTTGCTAGTTGAGCCTGGTTGAAGGTTGAAGAAGGATGTTCTTGACTGACTGCAATTCATAGACAACATTACTTATGTTCATTCGATCTTGAGGTAACTCCATAGAACATGCTATTCCAATCCTCACCATAGTAATTAGACATTTATTTCTGTTATCGTTTATTGCTTGCCTCATCCTATGGTTAGGGGCAGCAGCCTCGTCATTTACAAGTATTGGATCAACAATGTCCAACACCCGATCAGGCAATGCCCTCTTCGCAAAATTATGAAGATTAAAGTCTCCCTCAAACATATTATTTGTTGGTTTTCTCCTAGTTACCATCTCCAATAGCAAGATCCCATAGCTATAGATATCCCCGTTTGTTGAAATTTTACTTCCTAAACCATACTCTGCAATGCGAATGATTCAAATGAAAAAAATATATGAATGTTGAAAAATAAATAATTATATAATATAAAAGAGTCAATGTAGTGTTATATTTACCTGGAGCTGCATACCCAATTGTTCCTTTCATTCCAAGCGAGCTGCTTTGATTAGGAATTGAGACTTCTAAAAGAAATTTTGATAATCCAAAATCCCCAACATGAGCAGCCATGTCACTATCTAGGAGAACATTGCTTGGTTTTAGATCACAATGGAGGACTGGCTCTTGACAATGGTGATGAAGATAATCCAATGCAAACGCCACATCAATTGCAATGCTTACCCTGTGAAGAAGGGTAAGACTTTGAATTTCGAGGTGCTCTTCCTCGAAGCCTAGTGTTTGAGATGGATGCAACCACTTTTCAAGATTCCCGTTTGCCATGAACTCATATATTATAGCTTTGAAGTCGTTACCTTGAAAATCAATACTCGAACAAGAAGTTATGACCCTAACAAGATTTCTATGGCGAATATTTCGCAATGTTTTACACTCGGTCATAAAACTCTTGGAAGCTCCTTGGCGTTGAAGGTTAAGTACTTTAACCGCAATGATGGATCCATCATGATCAAGAACTCCCTTAAACACAGAGCCAAAGCTACCTACTCCAATCAAGTGCGACGAAGAAAACCCACCCGTTGCTTTAAGTTTTCATATGACACTTTCAATGGTGCTTCTTTCAGGACAAAGCCAGGAGCTTGACCCTTTCTTCTCTTTTTTAGCCGACATAAAATGAAAGACACAATCACAGTAAATCCACAAATCATGCTTGCAATTGCAATTAGTATCTTGAATACCAAGGACACCTTTTTATTCTTGGCGTCACGGTTGGGACATTTAGACAATTGCGATTCATTTATGCCACCACAAAGTCTGTTACTATTTCCAACAACCGATATGGCACTTGCATTTATGAAAATTCCTTTCATTGGTACCTCTCCCTCTAAGTTATTAAAGGATAAGTTTAGATACTCCAAAGAAAGAGTCTCCAAAAATTTTGGAATTTGACCTGACAAGTTGTTGCGAGAGAAATCAATCTCTTGAATGCCTTTCAAAGAACTCAAAGATGAGGGAATTAATCCAAGTAACAAGTTGCCCTCCATATAAAGGTACTCAAGGCTAGAACAAAAACTAAGTTCACTCGGAATTTCACTAGACAAGTTATTATTAGACACATCAATTAATGATGTAGTTTTCAGATTTCCAATGTTTTGGGGTATAGATCCAACCAAATGGTTTCGGGAAAGATTTACTTCAATCAATGGGGAACTTATGTCAAAAATTTGTTTGGGTATGATTCCATTGAGATTGTTTTGGGAAAGATCTAAAAATGATAATTGTTTCAAATTTCCAAGACTAGTGGGGATAACTCCTGATAATTTGTTATTTGCCAATAAAAGTATGGACAATAACGACAAGTTTCCAAGAGAGGAAGGAATTTTCCCCGAGAATTGGTTAGAGTCACAAGTAAAGCCTTGTAAGTTTTGAAGCTTACCAATCTCTTCAGGAATTGGACCAGTCAAATGGTTTTCTGACATACCAAATGCATCCAAATTTATAAGATTAGCTAATCCAGAAGGAATGTTTCCGTACAACTGATTCCCCGCAATGTCTAATCGTTGGAGGGTATTAGAGAGATTAGGTAGTAAATGAGGCAATGCGCCTTTGAATTGGTTGAACGCTAGACTTAAAGCCCTCAAATTGCTACTGTTTGCCAAAGAGTTTATAAAATCCAGCTCACCAACTTTTCCACTTCCTAATTGATTGAAGCCGAGATTCAACCAATCAAGATGATGCATGCGTCCAAAGTCAACTATCATTTTTCCAGAAAAATTGTTTCGGCTGACTTGCATGCGTTCAAGTTTCGAAGCATTAGACAAAGATACTGGAATGGATCCAGTGAAAAAATTTCGACTGAGTTGTAAAATTTTGAGATTAGGAAGAGTAAGACCTAAATTTATAGGGAAACTTCCATGAAGTTGATTATTAGATAAACCGAAAACAACAAGGAAAGAAAGATTGTACAAGGAAGAATGGACTGTACCTGAGAGATTGTTGCCACCAAGTGAAAGAAATGTTAAGTTTTTCAACTGACCCAATGAATCCGGTATAGTTCCTCCAAAAGCATTTTCACTTAGAGATAAAACCTCCAAGGAGGTAAGATTCCCAAGAAAACGTGGGATGCCTCCGGTCAAATTGTTACGATGTGAAGCTAATAATTGGAGGTGGTTTAAAGTGACAAACTCTGGTGGAATTTTTCCTACTAGCTTGTTGTATTCAAAACGCAGAGTTGTGAGCTCGGAGCATTGAGACAAGTTGGCTGGTATTTCCCCTACTAGAGAGTTATTGGATAGAAATAGGACTTCTAACCTGAAGAGATTGCCAAGCTCGCGAGGTATTTCACCTTGGATACTGTTGTTATACAGAATAAGTTCCCTTAGGAAGCTGAGGTTGCCAATGTGAGGAGAAAGGGAGCCTACCAAGCCTCTTGAACTTAAGTCAAGCATGGTGACTCTTCTATGTCTGCGACTGCATGTTATCCCCTCCCACACGCAGAATGGCGAGACTCATTCCAGGAATTTAGAACCCCTTGAGGGTCAAGAACAATCTTCGACTTGAAGATCTTCAACGCAACTTCATCCGTCTCATTTCGAGCAAATTTTCTGGTTATAGAAGAGGTGGCACAAGCAAAAGGTGTAACATGGACCAGTATGACGCAAAGAAGTCAAGGGAATTGGAAGTAAATAGAAGGGTATAAGCTTCTACTCATTTTTGAAAATGAGAAGGCAGCACCTTGAACTTGCCCTTATGTTTTTTGGTGTGTAAGATTCTCCTAACGTCGCTGCTATATATACATCTATGTGTGTATGCTTCAGGAATTGATGACTTTGTATTCAAAATCACTAGTACTGCTAGTGATTTCGGTCAGTGTGAATAAAATTCTATTTCTATTTTCTTTTTGACAAATATGAATCCAACTTTATTTCCACAAGAAAATAGAAAAGTTACGGCGGTGTGAGACACACATGAGAATTTTTTTAATGAATTTTCTTCCAAATACTAAGCTAATGCGATTTGACGACTTTCTCTTTTTTTTTTTTTTTTTTTTTTTTGTTTCTTTTAAAGACAACTACTTTATGTTCTGTTATATTCATATAGGAAGCTTCAATTAATGGTGTAGAGGATTGTTGATACAAACGCAATCTAAAAATAAATATTTAAATTTATATAATATAAATATAGCGGAATTCAAAACTTAAATTTAACATGATTTCATCTTATTATAAAAATATTAATAATTAAAAATTAATGTTTATAAGGTAGGTCAGAATGTCACATTCTAAAAGACAAACTTGATATTGATAATGCAAAATAAAAGAGTAAAAATCAGTTGGAAGTCACAACCCAACAAATTTGAATTTATATAACATAAACTACTGAAAATTATTAAAAAAAAAATTATATATATAAACTAAACTAAGTTATAATATGTAAAGCTTGTCCCAGTCATAATAATAATAATAATAATATGAAATTAAATCCTAAAACAATAGTTTTGATCTTTTACTTTAAATAAGGGTAAATTATTTAAATTGATTGTGCAATTAGAATAATAAAAAGCTTTTAAGTACAAAGTTGGACTAGGAAAAATTTAAAGTTGGACTTATGGGTCCCTGACATTGATGGGGGTGACCCTTCATATTGAAGATTGGATTTTATAGAATTTCCATGGCCATTGGTCTTTGGTTCACACATAACCATATGCCTATTGTGCGGACTCCTCCCTGTGCTTTCTTTGTTACCTCAATCAATTACTTGACAAGACAACAAAACATATTAGCTTTATGATACACATTCCTTTTACACGTTTCGCTTGATTTATCTAGCACTGAAAAAAATGTGTTTTTATGACAGGATCGAATTATAATGTGTTTATATATGCCAACGTTCATTGAATCAATTGAAGAGTCGTTTGTTTCTGGATCTGTTAACATATTTCATGATATACACGTTCTTTTTACATACTTTGCTTGATTTGATCTAGTACTAGAAAAAGTTTATTTTTATGATAGGATTGAGTTACCATCTGTTTATGCGTACAAACCTTCGTAAGATGAATTGAAGAAATTTCTTTTTAGACTAGTTAATGTGGTATAAAAGAAAATTATATGCACAGAATAATTACATAAAAGTTAAAACAGAAATCTTGTTGACAGCTTATTTTTACTAATAATAGAAGTCTTTTAAATGATAATATTCTACTTCATCAAATGCCGCATCAATTTCTTCTATTTGATTATCTTCCATTAAAAGATAGTAATCCTCATCCATTGCTTGGAGGTTTTATAGATATTTATCAATATCTTCACTTACAAAAATCCAAGAAATCGGATATTACATCATTGGTTGTTTTTTACTCTGATAATTAAAGATTGACATATATGGGGTCTATCCAACTAGCTAAGCTCTATAAGAGTTTATACATTGGAAATAGTTATGTACCCTAAACTTTTGAAGGTATTTGATACAAAATTCGCCTCTAAATTCAGCTGGTAGAGGTCTTTCAAGAACAAATTCGATTGGGTTCTCATATGAAACTATTATAATATAATAATAGATTTTGGTCAACTTAAGCTTATAAATTTGGTGACTTGATATTGGTAATCACATATCATTTGGCTAATGTTTAGGTTCAGAGAAGTTTAAACGAAAAGTACATGTTCAATGTGCCTCTACTACTTTATAAGGGAAATTAATATGTATAAATTTGTTAATTAAATGGTTAAAAATGCCATGTGATGCATACCAACAATATACCATTCAGAACGGTCAGTCCTCAGGGGTATCTGATCAGTTTCTTTCTATATAAAAATGAAAAGATGCTTATTAAAAAAAATAAAAATAAAAAAATAAAATAAAATTCCTGAATAGCTAACTGTTTCCTGGACTTAAGAAATTTTGGTCAGCGTGAATAAAATTCTATTTCTGTTTTCTTTTTGACAAATATGCATCCAACATTATTTCCACTAGAAAATAGAAAAGTCACGGCGGCGTGAGATACACATAACAATTTTTTTAATGAATTTTCTTCCCAAAACTAAGCTAATGCGATTTGACTCCTTTCTGTTGTTTTTTTTTTTTTTTTTAATACAACTACTTTCTGTTTTGTTATATTCATATAAGAAGCTTCAATTAACGGTGTAGCCGATGGATTGAAAAAACAAAAATCAACAATTTATTTTTCATAAAATTAAGGATTTTGCGGAACATTGAGTTTCAAAAACGTTTTTAGAAAACTCAAGAACCTAAGATTTTTAAAACAATGAAATAAAATAATATAAATAAATAAAAATCAGATTTTTACCTTCTGTATTGATCTCTGTGGATTGCTCACCACCTTACCTTCCTTGATATATCTCGAAACCAAGAAACAAGCGAGTGGGCACAATTATATAGAATTGTGCTCACTTACTTTTTGATTTCTTTCTAAAAAAACATCAAATTAAATCAATGATTATAAGAAGTGAGTGTTTGATTTTTGGTTATACAAAGAACAAAGACACAAATTCTTGTTCTTTGTATTTGTTGGAAAAAAAACTTTTCTTTTCTCTTGTTTTTTCTCAAAAACATAAACAACAACAAAAAACCTAGATGTAGAAAAGAAACTTTTTCTTTTTATAGGCAAACAATTAGGGTTTTAATTAATCAATATTAATATTGACCCTAATCTTATTATAATTAAACTTTTACCTCATATAATATAATTAATTCAAAATTAATTCATATTATATTTTGAAATAGAACTTATAACTTTTAATAAATTAATTCATAATTAATTTATACCAAAGTCACTAAGAATTGGATTCAAGACTTCTTATAAAATTAATTAAATAATTATTAATTCATAATTAATAATTAAATAATTTGAATAATCAATATTATTCAAATACTAAGTGAACACAAATTTTTTTTTTTTACTTATGTAACACCTGTAATTGGACGGTCCAATTACAATATTCTATATACACGTTTCTTATAGTAAAATGAGCTATCAAGGGGACCCGATGGACCTACAGTTTGAGCTCCAATAATATTGGAATTATTAATTAAACTCTTTAATTAAATAATTCACTATTATTAATCTTAAAGTTACTCCACTAAAAACTTAAGATTGCACTCTCAAAATTGTAGATGTTTTTTATACAATCTGAAATTTTTCAATGTCCATTGATTTAATCACTACATATGATTTGACCCTCCACAAATAGTTCATAATTAGAGCAAGGTCAAATGTCTGTTTTACCTCTCTAATTATTTCTTGATCCTTAAGTACCATTGATTCTCTAATGAACAATATATTCATAACAACTTATGAATTTATCTTTCTGTTTACATATAAACAGAAAGTTGAGCGCTCTTATTGTTCAAAACCTGAATCAACCCTTAAGGGAACTATTTTTCTACTTCTCGCAAGAAGGAGTGGATTCCACTATTGTATAGAATGTTCCCAGCTACTTACTAAATCATATCCCCAAAGTACGAAGTTATTGATCGGGCATCTACACCGATCTCACCCATGTAAATAAAAGGAAATAACTTAATAAGCAGGAATTCATAATACACTCAGAATTAAGATCAATTCATATATGATCATCTGGTTGATAAATATAAACCTCTAAGGTTAACGGATATTATTTAGAGATTTATATTTATCGTGGTCCAGTCCTATATAATCTTTATTATATAAGGTGCCTCCATTTCCATGTCACCACATGAATAGTCTTGAATAAGACTATCGTATCAAATACGAAAGGGACCGCAGCTGTAGATTTACCACAAATGAAGTACCCAGCTTCGTTTGTTTTCTACGAACTCTTTAAATTACTTATCTCAAACTAAATCCACCTGTATATAACACTTATACACTTAGTTTGAAATTACATCAATAATCAAGGATGTTTCTCATGATATATACGATTTTTGCAAAATATATAAATTGAATGAAATGAATATTTTATTAAAAATTTATAAAACCGTTTACAATATTACAAGCTCTTAGGGCAGAAACCCCAATAGTAGCGAGGATTGTTGATACGGACGCAAGCTAAAAATAAATAATTAAATTTGTATAATATAAATATAGCAGAATTCAAAATTAAATATAACATAATCTCATCTTATTATAAAACTATTAATAATTAAAAATTAATATTTATAAGGTAGGTTAGAGTGTCACATTCTAAAAGACAAACTTAATATTGAGAATACAAAATAAAAAGAGTAAAAATCAGCCAGAAGCCGCAACCCAACAAATTTGAATTTATATAACATAAACTAGTGAAAATTATTAAAAAAATTATATATATATATATAAAAGAATAGTTTTGATCTTTTAGTTTAAGTAAGGGTAAATTATTTAAATTGATTATGTAATTAAAATAATAAAAAAGCTTTTACTTAAAAAAATAAATATAATATAAAAAGAAATTTATCCAACAAATTACGATGTATCGGATTTTTATTTAAAAACAAGTGGGTTCCATCAAGGGTATGTTTGGTACGTAGAATTTAGAGTGGGATTAAGATTCAAAAATCTCAAACTACTTAAATATCATGTTTGGAGATCAATTAGAATACAATGAGAATTAGAATCCAAACTCCCTCATTTCCTATTCTTTTGGGATTCTCTAATTCTAATCAAAACCATAACTTTATATGAAATTGAGATTTCTCATTTTGCACATTCTTTTTCTTCTCTCCATCTATCTCTCTTTCTCTCACATTTCTTCCTCCTCTCATCAGACATCCACCTCTCTACCCTCTCTTCTTCTTCCTTTTGTTTTTTCTTTCTAAGTTGAGTGGTTCTGGGTTCGATCAGAACCCTTGTTCTGATTTTTTTTTTTTTTTGTCATATTTTGATGTCTTGATGTTGTTGATGATGTTGCTGCTGTGAGAGATGATGACGTTGATGAATTGAATTGATGATATTGATGAATTATGCTTGATGATGTTGAATTGTGGAAGATGTTATGAATTGAATTGATGATGAGATGAAAAGTTCTAGTTTTTTACTTTTTTTAGATTTTTTGTAAAATTAATTTTATTCTAGTTTAATCCTAATATACATAAAACATAATATGATATAACTTTTAATTCAATCTCAAATTCTATCAAATATAAAACGGTGATGCTTTATTCAAATTCAATTCAATTCAATTTATTTTATTTTGTTCTAATTTTATGTGTTAAATGGAGCTTTAAAGTTATTGCACTGTCCTTTAGAAATTATTGTATGCAAACAGTTCACCAACTTCAGATAATAAATCCGCGCCAAATTTCAATAATAAAATCGCATCTTTACTTAATAATAATAATAATAATAATAATCATCATCATTTCATTTTTACTCTTTCACACTCGAAGCCATGTCCGTGTGGGCACCCGGCCCCCACACCTCAGTCCCTGTCTTCAATGCAGTGTCATGTCCTAGGACCAGGAAAAATTTAAAGTTAGACGCATGGGTCCCTGACATTGATGGGGGTGACCCTTCGTATGGACGATTGGACTTTATAGAATTCCATGGTCCTTGGTCTTTGGTTCACAGATAACCATATGCCTATTATACAGACCCCTCCATGTGCTTTCCTTGTTACCTCAATCAATTACATGACGAGACAACAAAACATATTAGTTTTATGATTCATACGTTCTTTTTACACGTTTTGCTTCATTTAATCTGGGATTGAAAAAAGTGTCTTTTTATGATAGGATTGAATTGTCGTCTATTTATATATACCAACCTTAATGAAATAAACTAAAGAGTCATTTGTTTCTAAACCAGTTAGCATGTTTCATAATATACACATTCTTTTTATACGTTTTGCTTGATTTAATCTAATACTAAAAAAAGTGTGTTTTTATGATAAAATCGAGTTGTGATATATTTCTGTATACCAATCTTCATGAGATGAATTGAAGAAATTTTTTTCTAGATCAGTTAATATAATGTAATAGAAGATTGTATGTACAGAATAATTACATAAAAGTGAATAAAGAAACCCTGTTGACAGCTTATTTTTACTAATAATACTTTTTTTTTTAAAAAAAATTATTATGTTCTATTTCATCAAATGTTGCATCATTTCTTCTATTTGATTATCTTTGGTTAAAAGGTTGTAATTCTCATATGTTACTTTTGGAGTTTTTATAGATATTTATCAATATTTTCACTTACAAAAATCCAACGAATCGGATATTACATCACTAGTTCTTTTTTATTGCCCATAAAGATTAACATGTATGGGGTCTATCCAACTAGCTGAGCTCTATAAGAGTTTATACGTTAGAAATACTTGTGTGCCCTAAACTTTTGAAGGTATTTGATACAAAAGTCTCCTTTGGATTCAACTAGTATGAGGTCTTTCAAGAACAAATTCAATTGGGTTCCCATATGAAACTACTACAACATAATGATAAGCAGACAGACAATGTATGATTTTGTCATACCTAGTTGTCCATTCACAAGGAATAGATTAGCATGTAATAGAAAATTCTATGGTATGTACTATCAGCAAGAAATAGTTTCAATACAGCAAAGTCGCTAAAAGATTTAGAATTAAATTACTAAAACAACAGAATTTTTTCTGTAAACATCTGCACCAGAGAAGCCCTTATAATGTATACATTTGTAAGCTAGTAAAACCAACTTATGTCAACAACATACTACAAAAACTCATTCTTCAAATGAATTGGCTTTTAATTTGAACATCCAAGAAGATATAAGATCTATAATGGGAGTAATTGCTTCTTGTTCATGAGTATAAATACATAGACAATACAAGATTACCAGTATTGTTTGGTCTCGACAAATACCGAGTTATAATACGTTTGATATCAATTAAAAATAAATAAATAAAAACGTTGGGTTTTCTGCATATTGAGCCCAATGGACTATCTCAGCCCCCATTAATATTTGGCCCACAAACAACACAAAGGTAACCAGCCTCACACCATCAGTCACTCAGAGTCACAATGGCAGGAAAATTTTAACAGACCAGACGGACACAGTGACACAACCATGTCAACAATCACTGACTCAATGGATTCATCTTTTGACTTTGCAGATCATGTCTTCCTGTCTGAGCCCGCCATCCACACTGATGGATCCCAGGATCCCATCACACAATGGACAAGGTTAGATTGAATCCAATCACCTTAGCAAAACAAAGTTGACATTTTTTTTTTCTCTCCAATTTATGTATATATGGTTGTTAAATTTATTGAACCCCAAAAAAAACAAAGGAGTTTGAAGATTTCATCTTTGAAACATTTCACAAGTGGGGTCTGTATAAGTCACCATTTTTGTCACTCTGGTGGTGCCATGACTTGTTCAGTTGAGTACTATTATGACAAAAGATGATATTTTTATGTTGTTGGTGTTGTTGAAACTCTAGAGAGAATGCAATTCGATTGGAGAAGAAAGAGAAGAGGGAAAGGGAAATTTTGAGCCAAATAATTGAAGAAGCTGATGGATACAAAGATGAATTCTATAGGAAGAGGATTGTCACTAGTCAGAATAACAAAGCCACTAACAGGGAGAGGGAGCTGGTTAGAGTGGATACATTTTTATTGTTTAATTTATTTTGCTTCTCTTGTTCTTATTTTACAATGTCAACTTGTCACTCACATGTTTTTTTTTTTGGTGGGTGGTGTGGGGGTGTGTGGGGTTTGTCGTGGAGGGTGTGGTGGTATGCAGGTTAATATGTTATTGTTATGCTTGTTGTTGCCTATGCTTGTTTGATCTGCTTGCATGAGTCAAATAGATAAAATTTGCCTAGTTGCTTTTGAATTGGCATGAAATGATTCTAGACAAGATGTGGAAGTTATCGGTAGCAGCTCTTTAATTTAGAGTTTTATTATTTGTTATTATTAGAATGATTAATTGTGAAACGATGCCCTCATAAACTAAATGTGGGTGAAATTCGATTTGAAGACCTATGACACAGCACCAAGAGACCTACTAGTGTAATTTGTTGGTACTCAATGTTCATCACAGTTTATTTTGGCTGAAACTGAGAAATCAAGTTTGTTTAATGTGAGAATTGACCGTGTTCATAAAATGTGAGTGAAAATCGATTTCAAGACCTCATGAACAGTGCAAAGAGACTTACTAGTTGAACTATTTGATGGGGGTGGGGGGTGTGGTGGTATGCAGGTTAATATGTTATTGTTATGCTTGTCGTTGCCTATGCTTGTTTGATCTGCTTGTATGACTCAAATAGATAAAATTTGCTTAGTTGCTTTTGAATTGGCATGAAATGATTCTAGACAAGATGTGGAAGTTACCGGTCACAGCTCTTTAAGCTAGAGTTTTGTTATTTGTTATCATTTGAATGATTAATTGTGAAACGACGCCCTCATAAACTAAATGTGGGTAAAATTCGATTTGAAGACCTATGACACAGCACCAAGAGACCTACTAGTGTAACTAGTTGGTATTCATGTGTTGATCACAGTTTCTTTTGGCTGAATCTGAGAAATCAAGTTTGTTTAATGTAAGAATTGACTCTGTTCATAAAATGTGAGTGAAAATCAATTTCAAGACCTCATGAACAGTGCAAAGAGACTTACTAGTTGAACTATTTGATATTCATGTATTAATCACAGATTCTTCGAGTTTGTTTAATGTGAAAATTCGTTCTCTTCATAGACTGTATGTGAGTGAAATTTGATTTCAAGACCTTTTGCGCAGCACCAAGAGACCTACTAGTTGGTATTCACGTATTGATCACAGTTTGTTTTGGCTGAAAACTGAGATATAGAGTTTGTTTATTGTGAGAATTTGTTCTCATTGTATTTAAGGATTTGTTGTTTTCTTTATCTTGTATTTTGGGTATTAGACAATGAGCATGACTATATCTGACTGGTGCCTTTTCTATTTAACAGTTGTTCATGACCAACCATAACAAGTTTTATGCTGAAGCTGATAAGAATTACTGGAAGGCTATTGCGGAGCTCCTTCCCAATGAAGTACCAGCTATAAAGAAAAAGAAAGCGAAGAAGGATCAGGAAAAGAAGCCTTCCATTGTTGTAACCCAAGGTCCAAAGCCTGGAAAACCAACCGATCTCTCAAGGATGCGGCAGGTACTCCTAAAATTGAAGCACAACGCACCTGACCACTTGAACCTTGCTCCAGCAGCATCTACCTCATCCAAGGACACCAAAACCTTTGACAGTACTGCTTCATCCGAGGCTGAGGCTGAGACTGTTGAGGCTGTTGCGACCCCTACTGAGGTTGTGGCAGCTGCTTGATAGTTTCCATTGCTGCCATCTTTGTTTACTTTATTAGACTGTTGTGTAGTCAAAGCCCTATGAACCTCATCTGTTGGGTATAATTATAATTATATTTTGTTTTTGTAGCTTTTTAGTAATGTGTGGTTGTGGCATGCCCACATCTTTACAATAAAAATGTCATGGTTACAGTTGAGCTTGAGTGTACTTATTCACAGGTGTTACAGCTTTTTGAAGGTTGAGAGCACACCGTTGTCTTTTACATTTGGTTGGAAACTCAGGAGCGGATTCTGTGACAGACATTGATGATGTTAGAAGGTTGAATGTTGTTGAATGCACGTGTCTATGTGGTCCAAAGCTACATGATTTGTTATGCAGAAATGGATATATGGTGTCATGGAAGACCTATTTCATTGCAAAATGTAAACTAAAAGTAGGTTGGTGGTGGATGGTGAAATGTGGTCCTGCATTTGATCATATGATAAATTTGAGAAACAATCCATAGCTTAATAGGCTTGATCTGTTATATTATTTTTGGTGCTTTCAGTATTCTGCTTGTCCCTTTCATGCTCAAGTGGGAATGCCTTCATCGGTATTTCAACAGCTCAATAATGCAGCAGTTTGCATCACTTTTGTGCAAATTGGCAACTCATGAATCATTGCCTTGATTTTTTTTTTTTTTTTGAAAGGTAGTTATATTAATCAAGAAAACGACAAAATACATTCTTCGGTAACTTCTTGCCACCTACGATCCCCATTCGAGGACAAGGTCATTGAGGCAAGCTTATGCGCTAAACGGTTTCCTAATCTAGGAACGGCTTGGCACGACACAACATCCACCACAATACACAAAGCCTTAATATCACCAATAATAAAACAACTATCTCCCCACTGTTCACAATCAGACTTTATCTCCGATACTGCATTAATGGCATCAACTTCAGCTGTGTGTATTCGGAGCCCCAAGCAGTTAGCCAACTCCAGTCCTGCACGCAGAGCCAGAAGTTCACCCACCTCAGGCAATACCCGCCCATACAGCTTCCTGGATTCAGCAACCACCACCAACCCATCATGGTTTCGAATCACCAAGCCCACCCCGTACCAAGGCTTACCAGGGTGCACCGCCGCGTCTGTATTCAGCTTCAGGAACCCGAGAGGAGGAGGGCACCATACAGGCGGCGGGCATCGCACTGGAGGGCCGGGGGTATTGGAACTCCCTAAGGCCAGCTACTGCCAACGCTGTAATATCAGTCGCTTGCCTGGCTCTGAGGCCCTGAGAAACTGCATTTCTGTTGTTCCACAGGCACCAGGAGATCATACACACCAGAAATCATTGCCTTGATTTTGTTGACTCACAAGTGCAACAGAAACAAAATGTTCGTTGCATCTCGAATTTAATCTGTTTCATTGGCAGAAGATAAATCACGATCTAGAGGGAAAAGAGGATAAGATACTCGTGCTTTTGATAGCAAGGAAACGAACAACTCCATGGAAGTAGTACAAAATACCTCACCGTGTAGAAAATGAACATGAAACATTGTTTTGAATACAACAGGTTTTCCTAATATTACATGGACCATGAATTCACATACACTTTTATCTCCAACCAATCTAATAACACTTTACATTAATCATAAAATCACGATTCATGAACCCCCTCATTCAGTTGCGGAAATCACTTCTGTTTCGACTGTCAAGCGGGTGGATTTGAAATAATGATGTAAGACGGATTAGAAAAGCAGATTTTGTATCAAGACTGTTGGACCCTGGCTGTTACCTGCCATGCACACTGGCAGGAGATCGAACGGCTCTCTCGCTGCCAATATCATCTTCGATTTCGACAACATTGCTTGTCACTGAATTTAACTAAAGCAAAGCACCAACAAGCATATGAATACACTGAGGTAATGAAAGCACCCATGCCGTCATAGCAAGATGAGTAAGCGGATTTCGGAGGTAAAGCTTCATAATATGTCTATAATCCTAGTCTCATATGTTTTAAGAAACAAAGAAACAGTAAATGTAGAGATATACTAACCATATGCCTAATAGCCATATCCAATGATTTCTTTGACACAGTTCTTCCAAAGCCCGAGCTGTGAGAGCTGGCTTGGTAACTGAAGGTGAGGACTTAAAATGAGAAGCAGATCCACTGGGAGCACTTGATTTAGTGTAATAGATTTTCTTCGTCACGTGTTACGTCTATAATCATTTGACTATACTTCAAGAGATGGTAAATTTATTGTAATAGATTTTCACGTATAACTTGTTTTATGGCAAAAATAAATAAATAAATAACAAGCGACGAGATTGTTTTTGAAATATATAACTTTGAAGAAAAACTTACTTTAGCATTACTAATTCTCATAAAAAACCTAAATGAATTTCTTGTTCATACGTGATTGACCGTTGGATGTCTTATTATAAATGACATAAGAGTGCCTACCACCAATTTCCAACACAAATGACATAGCCATTGAAAATCTGTCATTTGGACACTCACATTTAATCATGGTTAAGTTCGAAAATACAAGTAAATTTGATTTCTTTCCAAATGTTTAAAAGTAAGCATAGAGAAGAAACCCAAACTTAAGCTATTTTCTTTCTTATTCTCTCCTAATCAAATACCAAACAAGATACACGATCATATATCACCAAACATACATTGAAGCACGGTGATACTGTGAGAAATCTCTTGCTAAGTTTGAGGAGGCTTTTTGTTCTGTTTCATTTTTCAACAAAGATTTATGTTTCTAGATGGACAGAAATAAAGAAGAAGACTAGTAGAGTCTACAAGCAACATGTAGGACTTGCTAGTTGCAGATAGTTTCTCCAAGTCCTCTGTGACTACTATATCAAGAGGTTGATTAAAGTTTGCATCATCATTTGATTAGTGTAATCGATAAATTTACTGGAAATTGTATGAAGATTATATTTTGTGTTTACTATGAAATCTTCTAATTTGAAACTTGTGTGCTCTTATAGAAAACTCTGGAAGACAAATTTCCCAATTATAAATCTGTCTAACTACTCTGGAATTTAACATGCTTCCAAATTTCAAAGTGACTTAGTGGTAATAAAATATAAGAGAAAGAGTCCTAAAAACAATAAAGTGAGATTGACCAAAAAGAAAAATTCTGTTTTCATGTGAACTCAAATAGGTAAAATATCCCAAAAATTTTATTGGATAAAACAAACCAGAGCTTTTGATTTGATAATCCAACCAGCCAAACAAAACTTTTTCTTTTTCGAAGGATTGGCAGCTGATATTGACAACACGATCAGTTCATGCGTTAAGTGTGTTTGGAAAATATTATGCTGCCTCAGTAAAATACTTCATCAACACTAAATTCAATTCAATTTCTTAACCTTAAGATTTACATTTATAAGAGAATATGACATCAAAAATTAAAGTTTTAGTAACTAATTATGATGTTTTCTAAGTTTTAAAACATTATATCATTATGATTTCAACTTGTTTTTTCTACAAAAAATTGAAAGCAGAAATCGAAATTTGTATGCATTATTTCACACCAAGTATTTTCTCAAAATTTTGGAGAGATTAAAAACAAAAGGCAAATTAAATTCAGTTCTGACGAGAACTCAACAAGAAAGTACAACAAAGTTCATTGAATTAAAGAGACAAAATAAATGCGACTTAATAAAATACAAGTGCCTAGTACACAACCTGAACCCCAGAAATGCTCCTTGCACATATACGGTCTACTGCTTGATGAAACTTGTACGTTCATTGACCTGTGATTTATAAAGAGGATAAATGTAAAAAAAAACGAAAGAATATCAAGGGAATAATTACATATTCCATGTTACAAGACATATTACAACAGTTATTAGTAACTGCATAATTAGTTGATTATTTATTGTCTCATTATTAATATAACAAGGCAGGGTAATTTGAAAGTTTTGAATATTAATTACCTCTTTGCTAGTTGAGCCTGGTTGTAGGTTGAAGAAGGATGTTCTTGACTGACTGCAATTCATGGACAACATTACTTATGTTCATTCGATCTTGAGGTAACTCCATAGAACATGCTAGTCCAATCCTCACCATAGTAATCAGACATTTATTTCTGTTATCGTTTATTGCTTGCCTCATCCTATGGTTAGGGGCAGCAACCTCTTCATTTACAAGTATTCGATCAACAATGTCCAACACCCGATCAGGCAATGCCCTCTTTGCAAAATTATGAAGATTAAAGTCTCCCTCAAACATATCATCCGTTGGTTTTCTCCTAGTTACCATCTCCAATAGCAAGATCTCATAGCTATAGATATCCCCGTTTGTTGAAACTTTACTTCCTAAACCATACTCTGCAATACGAATGATTCAAATGGAAAAAATATACGAATGTTGAAAATTAAATAACTATATTTTATAAAAGAGTTAATGTAGTGTTATAATTACCTGGAACTGCATAGCCAATTGTTCCTTTCACTCCAAGCGAGTTGCTTTGATTAGGAATTGAGACTTCTGAAAGAAACCTTGATAATCCAAAATCCCCAACATGAGCAATCATGTCACTATCTAGGAGAACATTGCTTGGTTTTAGATCACAATGGAGGACTGGCTCTTGACAATGGTGATGAAGATAATCCAATGCAGACGCCACATCAATTGCAATGCTTACTCTGTGAAGAAGGGTAAGACTTCGAATTTCGAGGTGCTCTTCCTCGATGCCTAGTGTTTGAGCTGGATGAAACCACTTTTCAAGATTCCCGTTTGCCATGAACTCATATATTATAGCCTTGAAGTCATTACCTTAAAATCAATACTCGAACAGGAAGTTATAACCCTAACAAGATTTCTATGGCGAATATTTCGTAATGTTTTACACTCGATCATAAAACTCTTGGAAGCTCCTTGGCGTTGAAGGTTAAGCACTTTAACCGCAATGATGGATCCATCATGATCAAGAACTCCCTTAAACACAGAGCCAAAGCTACCTACTCCAATCAAGTGCGACGAAGAAAACCCACCCGTTGCTTTAAGTTTTCATATGACACTTTCAATGGTGCTTCTTTCAGGACAAAGCCAGGAGCTTGACCCTTTCTTCTCTTTTTTAGCCGACATAAAATGAAAAACACAATCACAGTTAATCCACAAATCATGCTTGCAATTGCAATTAGTATCTTGAATACCAAGGACACCTTTTTATTCTTGGCATCACGGTTAGGACATTTAGACAATTGCAATTCAGTTATGCCACCACAAAGTCTATTACTATTTCCAACAACCGATATGGCACTTGCATTTGTGAAAATTCCTTTCATTGGTACCTCTCCCTCTAAGTTATTGAAGGATAAGTTTAGATACTCCAAAGAAAAAGTCTTCAAAAATTTTGAAATTTAACCTGACAAGTTGTTACGAGAGAAATCAATCTCTCGAATGCCTTTCAAAGAACTCAAAGACGAGGGAATTAATCCAAGTAACAAGTTGCCCTCCATATAAAGGTATTCAAGGCTAGAACAAAAACTAAGTTCACTCGGAATTTCACCAGACAAGTTATTATTAGACACATCAATTAATGATGTAGTTTTCAGATTTCCAATGTTTTGGGGTATAGATCCAACCAAATGGTTTCGGAAAGATTTATTTCAATCATTGGGGAACTTATGTCAAAAATTTGTTTGGGTATGATTCCATTAAGATTGTTTTGGGAAAGATCTAAAAATGACAATTGTTTCAAATTTCCAAGACTAGTGGGGATAACTCTTGATAATTTGTTATTTAACAATAAAAGTACGGACAATAACGACAAGTTTCCAAGAGAGGAAGGAATTTTCCCCGAGAATTGGTTAGAGTCACAAACAAAGGCTTCTAAGTTTTGAAGCTTACCAATCTCTTCAGGAATTGGGCTAGTCAAATGGTTTTCTGACATAGCGAGTGCATCCAGATTTATAAGATTAGCCAATCCAAAAGGAATGCTTCCGTACAACTGATTCCTCACAATGGATAATCGTTGGAGGGTAGTAGAGAGATTAGCTAGTGAATGAGGCAATGCACCTTTGAATTGGTTGAACCTTAGACCTAAAGCCCTTAAATTGCTACAGTTTGCCAGAGAGTTTATAAAATCCAGCTCACTAACTTCTCCAGTTCCTAATTGATTGAAGCTGAATTCCAACTTCATAAGATGATGCATGCATCCAAAGTCAACTATCATTTTTCCCGAAAAATTGTTGCCTCCGACTCCCATAATTTCAAGTGTCGAAGCATTAGACAAAGATACTGGAATGGATCCAGTGAAAAAATTTCGATTGAGTTGAAAATTTTTGAGATTGGGAAGAGTAAGACCTTAATTTGTTGGAAGACTTCCATGAAGTTGATTATTAGATAAATCGAAAACAACCAGGAAAGAAAGATTGTACAAGGAAGAATGGACTGTACCTGAGAGATTGTTGCCACCAAGTGAAAGAAATGTTAAGTTTGTCAACTGACCCAAGGAATCTGGTATAGTTCCTCCAAAAGCATTGTCAGCTAGAGTTATAACTTCCAAGGAGGTAAGATTCCCAAGAAAAAGTGGGATGCCTCCGGTCAAATTGTTACAGTGTGAAGCTAATAATTGGAGGTGGTCTAAAGAGACAAACTCTGGTGGAATTTTTCCTACTAGCTTGTTGCCTCCTAAACTCAGATCTGTGAGCTTGGAGCATTGAGACAAGTTGGCTGGTATTTCCCCTACTAGAGAGTTATTGGCTAGATATAGGACTGCTAACTTGAAGAGATTGCCAAGCTCGTGAGGTATTTCACCTTGGATACTGTTGTTATACAGAATGAGTTCCCTTAGGAAGCTGAGGTTGCCAATGTGAGGAGAAAGGGAGCCTACCAAGCCTCTTGAACTTAAGTCAAGCATGGTGACTCTTCTATGCTTGCGACTGCATGTTATCCCCTCCCACACACAGAAATGGCGAAACTCATTCTAGGAATTCAGAACCCCTTGAGGGTCATGAACAATCTTCGACTTGAAGACCTTCAACGCAACTTCATCCGTCTCATTTCGAGCAAATTTTCTGTTTATAGAGGAGGTGGCACAAGCAAAAGGTGTAGCGTGGATTAGTATGATGCAAAGAAGTAAAGGGAATTGCAAGTAAACAGAAGGGCACAAGCTGCTACTCATTTTTGCAAATGAGAAGACAACACCTTGAACTTGCCTTTACGTTTTTTTTCCGCGTAAGATTCACCTAACGCTGCTGCTATATATACCTGTATGTGTGTATGCTTCAGGAATTGATGACTTTGTATTCAAAAGCACTAGTACTGCTTGCCTTCAGACTTCAAACCAGGAATTTAAATTATCTAGCTAGCTAACTTTTTCCTAGACTAAAGAAATTTTGGCCAGTGTGAGAATAGAAAAGTTCTGGCATGTGAGAAAAGAAATCTACTTGTATTTTCTTTTTGGCAAATATGAATCCGACATTATTTCCACAAGAAAATAGAAAAAGTTCCAGCCGTGTGAGATGCTCATGAGAATTTTTTCCCAACACTAAGCTAATGCGATTTGACTACTTTCTGTTTTGTTATGTTCATGTAGGAAGCTTCAATTTATGGCAGGGCGAGGACTGTTGATACAGGGGCGAGCTAAAAATAAATATTTAAATTTATATAATAAAAATATAGTAGTATTCAAAAATTAAATATAACACCATTTAATTTTATTATAAAAAACATTAATAATTAAAAATTGATATTTATAAGGTAGGTTAGAATGTCACATTCTGAAAGACAAACTTGATATGGAAATGCAAAGTAAAAGAGTAAAGAGTAGCCGGAAATAGCAACCCAACAAATTTGAATTTATATAACATAAACTAGAAAAAATTATTATATATACATAAATATATAAACTAAGTTATAATATGTAAAATAATATGAAATTAACTCCAAAAAGAATAGTTTTGATCTTTTGCTTTAAATGAGAAAGGGTGAATTATTTAAATTGATTGTGTAATTAAAATAACGAAAAAGCTTGTAAGTACAAAAATAAATATAATATAATAAATTTATCCAACAAATTACTATGTACCAAACTTTTATTTAAAAGAGCAAAGACTCAATGCCTCCGTGGAAAGGTGGGCCACCTTGGTGCACTAGTATACTAAAGTCGACTCATCACGACCACTCTTATAATGGTCAATTTTTCTTCCAATATGTGGGGTCATCTTTCCTCCTTTGAGATTCATTCTCTCACCCTATCAAGTTTCCTTTTCAGACCAAGTTTCAATAGGTATATTTAGAGTGTCTGGTTATATATCCATTCGTATAATAATATATGTAATAAATAAATAAATATTTAAAAATAAATAGGTTCCATAGAAAGTTATTGCATTGTCCCCTAGAAATTATTGTATGCAACGAGTTGACCAAGTTCAGATAATAAATCAATGTTCAAAAAAAAAGTTCAAATAGTAAATTGGCACCAAATTCCAATAATAAAATTGTATCTTTACTCTTTTACACTTGAAGCCATGTCCATGTGGGCACCCTCGCACCTCAGCCTCTAGCTTCAATGCATTCTCATGTCTTCCTTTTTTTTTTTTTGGGAAAGGGCATTCTCATTTCTTAAGACTAGAAAAAATTTAAAGTTCGGACTTATGGGTCCTTGACATTGATGGGAGTGACCCTTCATATTTACGATTGGACTTTATGGAATGAGAAAATTACGAAAATAACCATTATTTTAGGTTGAAGTTAAAAAGTAACTCTTTTTTTTAATTTCCTGTTTTTACTAAATGTATTTTAGTTCGAAAACAATTTTTCTTACAAAATTTTTAAAAAATGATTAGTGCTCAATTTGAAGTTTAAAAATGATTATTTATTAAAAAAAAAAAAAAAAACCCTTATAGAATTTCCATAGTCAGTGGTCTTTGGTTCACACATAACCATATGCCTATTGTGCAAACCCTTCTTATGCTTTCCTTGTTACTTCAATCAATTACTTGACAAGACAACAAAACATATTAGTTTTATGATACACACGTTCTTTTCACACGTTTTGCTTGCTTTCATCTAGTACCGAAAAAAAAAAAAAAAAAAAAAAAAAAAAAAAGTGTGTTTTTATGACATGATTGAGTTACCATCTGTTTATGTGTGTCAACCTTCATGAGATGAATTGAAGATTCATTTGTTTTTAGACTAGTTAATGTGTTTAATGATATACACGTTTTGCTTGATTTTATCTAGTATTGGAAAAAGTATGTTTTTATGATAGGATCGAGTTGCCATCTGTTTATGCAAACCAACTTTCATGAGACAAATTGAAGAAATTTCTTTCTAGACTAATCAATGTTGTGTGATAGAAAGTTATATGCACAAAATAATCACATAAAAGTTAACAAAGAAATCATGTGGATAGCTTATTTTTACTAATAACACTTCATTTTTTTAGCTTTACATGTTCATTACTGTTAACTTTAATAATACTTATTCTTCTATACCTTCAGGCTTCAGGTATTTGTTGTTGTTGGCTTCAGATTTCTAAATTATACTATGTTCTTTCATCAACTGTCGCATCAATTTCTTCTTTTTTATTATCTTCGTTTTAAAGATAGTAATCTCTATCCATTACTCTTGGAGTTTTTATAGATATTTATTAATATCTTCACTTAAAAAGATCCAAGGAATCGGATATTACATCATTGGTTCTTTTTGACTCCTAACAAACATCAGCATGCATGGAGTCTGTCCAATTAGCTGAACTCTATAAGAGTTTATACATTAGAAATACTTATGTGCCCTAAACTTTTAGCGGAATTTGATACAAAAGTCTCCTTTGGACTAGTAGAGGCCTTTCAAGAACAAATTCAATTGGGTTCTCATATGAAACTATTACAATATAATGATAAGCAAGCAAACAAAGTATGATTTTGTCATACCTAGTTGTCCCTTCACAAGGAATAGATCAGCATGTAATAGAAAATTCTATGGTATGTACGATCTGCAAGAAAGTTATGCAAGAAAAAGTCAGTATAGCAAAGCCGCTAAAAGATTTAGAATTAAATTACTAAACAACAGAATTTTTTCTGTAAACATCTGCACTGGAGAAGCCCTTATAATATGTACATTTGTAAGCCGATAAAACCAACTTATGTCAATATCATACTACAAAAACTCATTCTTCAAATGAATTGGCTTTTAATTTGAACATCTAAGAGGATATAAGATTTATAATGGGAGTAATTACCTCTTGTTTATGAGTATAAATACACAGATGGTACAAGATTACTAATATCGTTTGGTCTCTACAAACATGGAGTTATGATAAGTTTGATATCAATTTTTAAAAATAATAAAATAAAATAACGTTTTGTTTTCTGCATATGGAGCCCAGAGGACCAAGTCAGCCCAAATTAATATTTGGCCCACAAAGAACACAAAGGTAAGCAGCCTCATACTATCAATTACTCAGAGAGTCACAGTGTCAGGAAAATTTCAACAGACCAGACAGACAGGGGACACAACCCATGTCAACAGTCACTGACTCGATGGATTCATCTTTTGACTCTGCAGATCATGTCTTCCTGTCTCAGCCCGCCATTCACACTGATGGATCCCAGGATCCCATCACACAATGGACAAGGTGAGATTGAATCCAAGGACCTTAGCATACAAAGTTGTCTCTTTTTTACCTCCAATTTATATATACGGTTGTTAAATTCGTTGAATTACAAAAAAAAAAGTACAAAGATTTTATCTTTGAAACATTTCACGAGTGGGGTCTGTAAAAGTCACCATTTTTTTCACTCTGGTGGTGACATGAATTGTTCAGTTGAGTACTAGTATGACAAAAGATGATATTTTTATGTTGTTGGTGTTGTTGAAACTCTAGAGAGAATGCAATTCGATTGGAGGAGAAAGAGAAGAGGGAAAGGGAAATGTTGAGCCAAATAATTGAAGAAGCTGATGGATACAAAGATGATTTCTATAGGAAGAGGGTTGTCACTTGTCAGAATAACAAAGCCACTAACAGGGAGAGGGAGCTGGTTAGAGTGGATATATTTTTATTGTTTAATTTATTTTGCTTTTCTTGTTCTTATTTTATGTTGTCAACTTGTCACTCACATGTGTTTTTTTTTTGGGGGCGTGATATGCATGTTAATATGTTATGCTTCTTGTTGCCTGTGCTTGTTTGATCTGCTTGCATGACTCAATAGATAAAATTTGCTTAGGTGCTTTTGAATTGGCATGAAATGATTCTAGACAAGATGTGGAAGTTATCGGTCGCAGCTCTTTAAGTTAGAGTTTTATTATTTGTTATTATTAGAATGATTAATTGTGAAACGATGCCCCCATAGACTAAATGTGGGTGAAATTCGATTTGAAGAACTATGACACAGCACCAAGAGACCTACTAGTGCAACTAGTTGGTATTCCTGTGTTGATCACAGTTTCTTTTGGCTGAAAACTGAAAAATCAAGTTTTTCTAATGTGAGAATTGACTCTCTTCATAAATGTGAGTGAAATTCGATTTCAAGACCTCATGCACAGTACAAAGAGACTGACTAGTTGAAGTATTTGGTATTCATGTATTAATCACAGATTCTTCGAGTTTGTTTGATGTGAAAATTCGCTCTGTTCATAGACCGTATGTGAGTACAATTTGATTTCAAGACCTGTCGCACAGCACCAAGAGACCTACTAGTTGAACTAGTTGGTATTCATGTATTGATCATAGTTTGTTTTGGCTGAAAACTGAGATATAGAGTTTGTTTATTGTGAGAATTTGTGCTCATTGTATTGAAGGATTTATCGTTTCTTTTTTCTTGTATTTCGGATATTAGACAATGAGCATGACTATGTCTGACTGGTGCCTTTTTTATTTGACAGTTATTCATGGCCAACCATAACAAGTTTTACGCTGAAGCTGATAAGAATTACTGGAAGGCTATTGCGGAGCTCCTTCCCAATGAAGTGCCAGCTATAGAGAAAAAGAAAGGGAAGAAGGATCAGGAAAATAAGCCTTCCATTGTTATAACCCAAGGTCCGAAACCCGGAAAACCAACTGATCTCTCAAGGATGTGGCAGATACTCCTAAAATTGAAGCACAACACACCTGACCACTTGAACCTTGCTCCAGCAGCATCTACCCCATCCAAGGACACTAAAATCTCTGACATTGCTGCTCCATCCGAGGCTGAGGCTGAGGCTGAGGCTGTTGCAACCCCTACCGAGGTTGTGGCAACTGCTTGATAGTTTCCATTGCTGCCATCTTTGTTTACTTTATTAGACTGTTGTGTAGTTAAAGCCCTGTGAAACTCATCTGTTGGGTATAATTACAACTATACTTTGTTTTTGTAGCTCTTTACTAATGTATGGTTGTGACATGCCCACATCTTTACAATAAAAATGTCATGGTTACAGTTGAGCTTGAGTATACTTGTTCACAGGTGTTACAGCTTTTTGAAGGTTGAGAGCGCACCATTGTCTTTTACATTTGGATGGAAACTCAGGAAAAGGATTCTGTGACGGACATTAATGATGTTAGAAGGTTCAATGTTGTTGAATAAAGATATCTATGTGGTCCAAAGCTACATGATTTGTTATGCAGAGATGGATATATGGTATTATAGAAGACCTATTTCATTGCAAAATGTAAACTAAAAGTAGATTGGTGGTGGATGGTGAAATGTGGTCCACCATTTGATCATATGATAAATTTGAGAAACAATCGATAGCTTACTAGGCTTGATCTGTTATCTTATTTTCGGTGCTTTCATTATTCTGTGTTGTCCCTTTCATGTTCAAGTGGGAATGCCTTCACCGGTATTACAACAGTTCAATAATGCAGCAGTTTGCCTCTCTTCTGTGCAAATTGGCAACTCATGAATCATTGCCTTGATTTTGTTGACTCATAACGGCTAGTAGTTGTTGTCGATTGCGTATATTGTAACAGAAACAAAACGTTGGATCTCGAATTTAATCTATTTCATCAGTAGAAGATAAATCATGCACTAGAGGAAAAAGAGAATAAGATACTCATGCTTTCGATAACAAGGAGACAAACAACTCCTTGGAAGTAGTACATCATATCTCACCGTGTAGAAAATAAACACGAAAGATTGTTTTGAATACAACAGGTTTTCCTAACATTACATAGACCATGAATCACATACACTTGTATCTCCAACCAATCTAATAACACTTTACATTAATCATAAAATCACGATTCACGAACCCCTCCATTCAGTTACGGAAATCAGTTCTGTTTTGACTGTCAAGCAAGTGGATTTAAAATAATGATGTAAGACGGATTAGAAAAGCAGATTTTGTATCAAGATTGTTGGACCCCTGCTGTTACCTGCCACGCACGCTGACAGTGGCAGGAGATCGAACACCTCTCTCGCTGCCAATATCATCTTCGATTTCGACCACATCTATACAAAGGCCATTGTTGTTCACACTCACTTCAGAACTAGCATTACTGCTTGTGGCAAGTGGCGAGTCTGAAACACTAATCATTCTGCTTCGCGCAGTCCCTGATCTCACGCTATACATAGAAGATGCCGGAATATTTGTCATCAATGGCCTTAAATTATTAGGAATGCTGCGCCTTATATCCTGCGTATTGAATCAGGAAGAGCATAAGTACATCATTGAGTTTGTTTCACTAAAGCTTCTCAGATGATGTCAACCAAATCCCAGGAGTATGGAAGTGGAAATAACAGACATAATTAAAACAGAAACAGAAAAACATTGCTTATCACTGAATTTAACTAAAGCAAAGCACCAACAAGCACATGAATACACTAAGGTAATGAAAGCACCCTTGCCATCATAGCAAGATGAGTAAGGAGATTTCAGAGAGAAAGCTTCGTATTGGACTATAATCCTAGTCTCATATGTTTTAAGAAACACAGAAACAGTAAATGAAGAGATATACTAACCATATGCCTAATAGCCATATCCAACGATTTCTTTGACAGAGTTCTTCCAAAGCCCGAGCTGTCCGGAGATGAAGACTTTCCTCCTGGTCCTGGGTTGCTTTGAGGAGAGTTTCTACCATCTTGCATCGGTGGTGCTAGTTTCCGCATATTGATCAGCCTCTCTACCATTTTCGTCCCAATTACGACAGGGCTCACATTGTCATTGGCTTTAGAATATCCACGACTGACTGCAGGAACAGAGCTACCACTTGGATGCATAATGCCATTAAGGGCTCGTCCTCTTGATGGAGAGCAAGATTGCCGTCTTGGTCTTCCACTAGATACAGGCTCAACAGAAGAAGATCGAGGACTGGGTGCCCCAGGCCTTCCCCTAGTGGCTGAAAGTGGCCTTTCAGGTAATGAAGTCCTTAAATTTGGTGGAGCATCAAGTGAGAAACCAGGCATCTTTGAAGGATTCCATGGTCTGGATCTTACTGTTGGAGAAGCACCACGAGATGGAACCAGATTTTTTGACGTTGTCACTGTGAGAGCTGGCTTGCTAACTGAAGGTGAGGACTTAACTGGAGGAGCAGATACACTGGGAGCACTTGATGGTGTAGATGGTCGGCGAGTTGGCGTAGATGCTCTTGATGTGGATTTTGATGAAGGTATAGAAGGTCTTGCAGTTGGTGTTGAAGATCTCACTGTAGACCTAGTAGGCGTGGAGGATCTTGAAGGAACCATGGTCCTAGATGGAGGAACTGTGGTCTTATTTGCAGGAACTGTCTTATTAGCAGTGACTGTGGTCTTATTTGCAGAAACCATGGTCTTAGTTGAGGAAACCGTAGGCTTAGTAGCAGAAATTGTGGACCTCAGTGCAGAAGGTGTGGGCTTAGTAGAAGACAAGGTGGCTCGAGAAGTTGGTGTTGAAGATCTTGAAGGTTTTGGTGCTGAAGTCAATGTGGAACGTCCAGTTGGTGTTGAAGGTCTTGATCCCAGACCCCCAGAAGATGAGGGCCTGCGAACCCCAGAGCTTGAAGTATTCAGTCCAGGTGAAGAAGCCGGCTGTCTGGATAATAAGTTATTTCTTACAGCAGGCTCTGGTTGGGGATTTGCGAGCTATAAGAATAAGAACAGAAAATGACTAGGCAGCATGAGTTTATAAATTTAAGCACAAAGAGAACTCCAAAAGCAAAACAGTAGAATACCAAGAAAAAGACCATAATGCATTTCAAAGGAGTAAGTTAAATAGAAGAGAAGCATCAAAATTCTTTAGCTTTGATTCTAAAAAGCCAGAATAGTTCTCAAAGATGTTAGTTTAATTGAGGAGTACTATTTGAGCAATGTTAACAGCAAATCCGCATTCTTGCCAAAAGAAAAATAAAAAATAAAAAATAAACAAAACAAAACAAAACAGGATTAATTAGTTCTGAGAGTTTAAGTACTTCAGGTATGTGATCACCCTATCGCATCTTTTCAAGATATATCCTATATAGCACATGCAAATGTTACATATCCACAAATCCAACAATTTTGCTGCTCCCTACTCCAAACACATTTTCTGTCAAAGGAAGTCATCCTAACAATGAACTGGCCAATTTAAGGACCAAATTGTTCCTTACAGGTGGTTTATTGATACATCTTATTATCAATAAATTTGTCGCAAGAGATGGTTTCTTATATCTACAAACTACCATATCATCTACTATAATTCACATACTTCTACTATAATTCACATACTTCAAACAAGACATGCCAATCAGCCAGAAAGTTTAAGATAGAGCTCTTACTCTAGATTTTAAGGCAGTGGGGCGAGCCTTCGGCGTACCAATTTGACTCATAAGAGTTTTTTGTGATTCCATCTCTAAAGAAGGAAAGAGAGGGGTACCAGGAGGAGTTAGAAGCCTGAAAATTTTAAAAATTAAAAATTAAAAAAAAAATCCTTTTAATATCAAACCACTTCATCAAATTTACGTGAATAGAAGCTCAATCAAGATAATACAACACACAGGCACAACACCCTGAGGCACTCTCCCAACCACACTGACTAAAACAACAATAGCAAACTGTTGCAAAATATCGCCAGAAGTCTACACAGTCATATTTCCATTTCATAAACACATCCACAACTACTGACACTACATTATCCAGAGGAAACTGACCAAAACAAGAAAATACTCTCTTCTCAAACCATGTCTACCAAACATTTCCACCCTCATTATACGAAAGCAAGTTTAAATTGTTTCGACAATCATTCAACCAAACTTCAACACATATTTCATTGCAAATGTTAATCTATATCTACCGGAAACCAAAAACTAGCAAAATCGTCCAACAAAATCCAACAACTACAAAAACAATCGGCATGTTTATACCACAAAGAAGCCACTTTTCATGTGTCCGCAACAAGACCTAAACCAACCAATTTACAACACAAAAAGACTCTAAATTTATAATCAAACTTAATAAAAAATTAAATAAAAACAAAAACTTGACACCACATTACCAGTCATAGTCACTCTTATCGTTATCAGAATTCAAAAAATCGTCAGCTCCGGTCTTCCTCGCCTGCGTCGCCGTAGAAATATTAAAAATCGGTGAAGTTCCTGGTTTCGAACCTGTCAATACAATTACACATCAACAATCAAAACCTCCACATGAAACCTAGAAATGCAATCAACTACTACCTAACGGCGCGTTGAAGTCTTCTTCTTCTTCTTCTTCGTTGCTATTGTTATTCAAAAGAAGAAGATTCGTCTGCTCCTTCTCTAGCTTCCGCATCTCGAGAAACAGCGACAGCTCCTCCTCGTTCTCCTTCGTCATCGACGCTCTCAGTTGCTGCTTCTGCCGCTGCAGAGTCGCCGCCGTCGGACTCTGCATTTGCGTTTCGTGTGACCTAAAACTCCGATTCATCGCTGAAAACAGATCCGCAAACTGAAAACCGAAAAAAAGAAGGTTTTTTTTTAGGTTTTTTTTAACAAACGCTTCTCATTCACACTTGCAAGTTACAACAACAACTACAAGAAGAGGTGGTGGTGGTGAGAGCGAACGGTTTGGGATCACGGAGTGGAAGAAAACGACATTGCGTTTTGGGGATAGAGAGAGTAGGGAGAGTGGCAGCGGAGTGTAAATAAATGGAAAGTTTAGGGGTGGAAAATGAAATGAGAAGAGAAAAGGAGGTTTTTTATTACATATGAGTTTTGACGGGACAACTGTAACCCTTGTGGTGTTTTGTGTTGGAGTGAAGCCTACGTTTTTTATGATTTTTTTGTGCTTTTTGTTTGGTGGATAATCGCCATTTTTGTCCTTTTTGATTTTTTTTTTGATTATTTTTTATTATCTAAAATTTTATATAAATTTATTATCTAAATAATGTGATAAATTTTTATATAATCATCATATATAAGTACATCATATTAAAATTAATATAATAATTACAAATCAATTAATTACATCAATTGGGTAAAACTTTTAAATAAAATTTTAGAAAATATAGCATTACGTTTTTTAGAATAATATTATTCTATCCATAAATTTATTCAAATTCATTACCTAAATAATATGATAAATTTATATATAATCACTATATTATCAAGACATCATACTAAAATTAACGTGATAATTATAAATCAACTTGTATTAATAATGAAAAAACAATAAAATAGCCTAAAACAATGCATTAATAGTCGATTGATTAAAATAGATATGAAAATCTAGTTTTATGAGTGAGTTGTGAGATTAGAGCATCTCTCATGCACGTTTCCATTTGAATCTAATTTGTTTTTATATAAGATCAATAAAAAAAGGAAATAATAAATTAATAAATCATCTCTCCAATATAATTATATAACTCAATTGACAGTTGTGAGATAGGGGCATCTCTAATGTAAGTTTCCATTTGAACTTAATTTCTTGTCATATAAGATCAATTGATAATCAAATAAAAAATTCTTTCTAATGCAATTATATAACTCAATTGATAAACTCTCCTGTAAAACCTAGTTAGCATTTCTCATTCTTTTTAACTATCAAAATAAATTATAGAATTTTTATTAAATAATTTTATCTAAAAATTAACCTTTTTTTCTTCACAAAGTCCAAAAATTTTAAATAATATGGACAGAAATATTGTAATACATATTTTATAGTGATGTATTATAAATAGAATATTAAGATTCTATAATAGCATTAAAAATGCTCTAACATAACTTAACTTATAATGTCGTCATTATTATTAATTACGTGAAAAGTTTAAACAAATGGTAAGCCAAACATATATTAATTAATATTAGATACATTCTTTAAAGATATGTATCACAACAACTTATCTTTTCTTTTTTTTTTGAAATAAGTATAACATTCAACAAAACGAAAATCCCGCAACGAAGCGGAAGCGGGGAAAATACAATCAACATCCACATGATGCCAAACAAGATCCTCCGACGAGGACAACTTATCTTGAAAGATAATTAAATAAAATCTTTTCTAATTTTTTATTCTAACGAAGTCTTAATATATACTACAAGATTGTCACGAGTACCTACTATACTAATTATAAACCTATATAGTTGCACGACAATTATGCAAAATTCTTATAATCATTATCATATTGAACTTTCTCTTCACATAACCTTTTCTTCAATTTTCTTTCCATTTCTCATACAGCTCTTAAATTTACCTAAAACATGTTACATATTAAAAATCAAGTTTTAGCTTTGGTAATTAGCATCCAATAATTGATGCAATAAAAAATGATAATAAAAGAGAAATAACTCCATATCTACCCCTACCAGTATTAAAGGCTCATTAACAAAGGTCCAATATTAAACAGACCATGTTGTATCGCAAAAAGATACATATTAAACATACCACGTATTTTACTTAAAAGGTAAAAAAACCAAAAAAAAAAAAAAAAAAAAAAAAAAAACTATAAACAAAGTAGACACATATACTTATAGATCAAGTAATTAGTGTATCTTTCATTCACATTCATGATAAAGGTTTCAGTCCCACTATGCTAAAGTCTTATCATGAGTGATTTTTTTTTTTTTTCCCTTTTTTATGTTATGAGAGTAAATTGTATTGTGTAGCTACCATGTAGATACAGTAAATATCATTCGACATTATGAGACTAAACTTTAGGCTATGAGTATTTAATTGCTCTAAATCATTTGATATATGTAGTGCTTAATGACTTTCATTTTACTGTTACTGTTGGAACTGACCCGAAGAATAATCGAGATCGGACAATTGATGACACGATCCGGGAGTAACTCTTATACGGGAAGGTACGATCCATACATAGATGAGAGAACGAGAACGATCCACACAAGGGTAGATAGACCCACCTACGATAGGAGAAACACCAACTTAGCGATGGAGGATGTTGAATCATGATCTCAGAGGAGACTATGGTGAGCAGTAGCACTTTAACCAATGACACTATTGCCCAAGTGACCTACTTAAAGGCTTTTAATCTTAAGAGTAGATGAAATAGATATTTTGAGCTTCATATACAGAGTATTTAATTTTGTTTTTGGGCTTGATATGTAACTTTATTTTATTCTTTTTTTTTTTTTTTCTGAAAGGAGGCCTGTAATATTTAATCGCATTTATTCTCTATAATATATGGGGTATGTGTTATTAATTGTTATGGTAGTAAATTTCAAAAGTAAATGGAGTTCATAACTTTGGGCATTATGAGATCAGTTTTCGGATAACATGCTATAAGAGTATACCGGGTAGATATTTGCTAATTTTATAAGAGTAAATTTTTAAATCCCCTAATAAATACATTACTATTGATACTATCTTATTTTACAATTAAAAAATAAATAAATAAACCCTCATTGCACAAGTGATTATTCACTTCCCCATGAGGTCTCTCAAGAAATAGTGATGAATCCAATAGGTGTCGACAGATATTAAATTTCAAAAAATGTATAACAAAATAATAATAAAATTACAGAAAAGTCCTTTATATAAAAGAAATTCACACGTTTGAACACAAGCGGCTGCAGTGATGGAAGGAGAGGGAAGTAGAATAATAGCATAGGTTGACAAATCAGTGGATCCACAGAATTAGCAGTATCATCATCCTCATCATCGCCATCGCCTGTAGATTGATTGATTTCTCGCACAGATTGGAGATTGGAGGAAATCGACGTCGGTCACGATGAAGAAATCGAGAACGGCGGCGAGAAGCGAAGCCAGCTCCAGCAACACTAATCGCACCAGAGGAGAAACAGTCGTCGCCGATTGCGGCGTCCGTGGTAGCACCTGCGGTTACTGTAAGTCTTCTGGTGACACCAGCATCTCTCACGGTACTCTCTCTCTCTCTCTCTCTCTCTCTCTCTCCCCTTCAATTTTGTTTGAAGTTAAGATTTTTCCAATTTGATGATTGCAAGATTGCAACTTTAGGCTGATTGGTTGATTGTTTTGTTGTGATTGGTAGAAATGTTGTGGAAAGATGTGTTTTTCTTTCGTTTTTCTTTTTTATTTGAAAAATAAATAAATTAATTGTTGGTGTTGTTTTGTTTTTGCAGGTTTGTGTGGGTATAGTGTTACGGTTGATGACTACCAAGGTTGGTTGGTGTAGTTTGTTCAAATAAAAAAGGTTCTGTTTTTGTGTGTTTGAATTGTTGGAAAGGATGTGTAATGTTTTCGAGTTTGGTTGTTGTTGGGTTGTCAATGTGGGGTTTGTTGTTAGTCAATGATTTTGAATTGCTCGATGAGGATTATGAGTATGAAATGGAAGCTGACGTTTGCAATGGCGGTGTTTAGTCTAATTCGTTATGATTTACGACGTATGCTGAGTTGAGTGAGTATGTTAGCATTTGTTTTCTGGCTGTGTGGAACTTGTTCGTTCTTGTAAGTAGGCCGTTGAGTAAGATTGATCAGATTGTGATAGTTGTGAGGAACCTCAGTGTGTGCATGTGCACTTGCTTGCAAGCGAGCTTGTATTATTATTTGGTTTGGCAGCAGCTTATTTTGATATCTGATGTTGTACTGGTTAAAATTTTGCCTTGTGCTTATTCTAAAGCCTTTTTTTTTTGGCAGATCTTCTTGATCGGGGCTGGAGGAGGTCTGGTTCTTTCCTCTACAAACCTGAAATGGAAAGGACATGTTGCCCATCTTATACAATTCGCTTGAGGGCATGTGATTTTGGTCCTTCTAAAGAGCAGGTTCGAGTTTCTAGACGATTGCAGAGGTAAGTAAACATACATTCTTGCATTATCTCAGTTTGTGACTGCATCACTGTCTTTGTCTATAAGACTTTTAAAGAGACTCTGTAATATATCGTGCTTTGGTTGAGGATGTCATCTTTGTCTCCACGCAAGGATCTTAAATAATTTAAGTTGCCTAACCACAGTGCATCACAAATGCTGTACAGAGACCAAACGAATACTGTGGCATTTGCTAGAGGTTCAGAATTTGTTTTTGCTGGAAGACGACATGGTCTTAGTGATACTACATATATTTTTTTATTTTGTTGTTTACTCACATATGAAGAATTTCTAGAAGTACTAAACTGTAGGATTTTCTCATCTTTGTTACAAGTATATCTATGGACTTATTGATAACGCACTACCTTCATTAATTGTAAGTTTATTTGTTTTGTATTGGTAAATCATCTTGTGTTCTAGCAAAACATACCCCTTTAGGAAGTTAGATCTATATTTTTTGGATCCAAACTTTGAAATGTTGTAATAAAAGAAGAAAGCTCCTTATTGCTTACTGACAGTGTCACATGTGTAGGTTTTTAGATGGCACACTGGATATGAAGAAACCAAATCAGGTTGTGGGGGATCCAAGTACATCTAAGGTTGCATGTAGTTGTGTTTGTAATGAAGTTTCAAGCTCAGCAGAAAAAGAATCCTTGCCTTGTAAAAATGACAAGAACAATAAGGCAGAGCAATTTCTGCTTTATTTGTCTGACCAAATTGACAATGCAGTGAATACATGTGTTGAAACCGGTGAATTTCCTTCCAGCATTCAACTTCCAAAAGCTTCAGTCAAAAAGGTTTCTCAGGCGAAAAAGAAGCTACTCATTGAAGGAACTGAAACTCTCTTATATACCAGCAACATTGCATTCCAAATAGCAGCCACTTTGAGGCGGACACAATTACCTGACAAAGATGTTCAGCATCTAAAACTATTGGGACAAAGCACAAAAGATAATGGCCCATCTCCCACAATTGTAGCAGAAAAGTTAGCAAGTTCTTTGAATCAGCTGCCGGAAACTTCTGGTCTTTCTGTCAGGGCTTGCAATGGGCACCTTAACTTTTATTCTGATGCAAAGCAAGATATTTTAGATGAAGATGTTGAATTGGTTACAGCTTCTAAAGAATCTGGCGAAGGGTTTGACGGTAAAAGCTGTGTGAAGAAGAGCTCTGAACAGCCTCAGGGTAAAGTGCACAGACTCCAAATCCGTTTGAAAAGATCCGGTTTTGATTCGCAGGAGTATGCATTGTATAGACGATATCAAATTAAAGTTCACAAGGATACACCGGATCAGGTGACCGAGAATTCGTATAAGAGGTTTCTGGTTGAGAGTCCCTTAGTAGATGTTCCACCATCAGGTGATGGTACTGTTCCTTTTTGTGGATTTGGCTCTTTCCATCAACAATATTGGATTGATGATCGACTAGTTGCAGTTGGTGTGATAGACATTCTCCCTAGATGTTTGTCAAGTAAATATTTATTCTGGGATCCAGATTATGCCTTTTTATCGTTAGGCAAATATTCAGCTCTCCAAGAGATTGCATGGGTGAAACAGAATCAAGCTGATTGTCCAAGTCTGCAATATTATTATCTGGGCTATTACATTCACTCCTGTAGCAAGATGAGATACAAAGCAGCATATCGCCCGTCAGAGCTTCTTTGTCCTCTTCGATATCAGTAAGTTATTTTGCATCTAGCAACTAAGTAGTGAATGCTTGAAATGACAACATGGTCTTTAGGATTAATAATTGTGCTGAACCTGAATTGCTCTAGCGCAATAATCAGATGGAGATATTATAGCTAACATACAACCATGACTTTTGAAGGACTTGAGAATTAGATTAAATGTTAACCATTTTTAGATGCTTTTTACATTCTAAGTCTGACAAGAAGAACTTATTTTTACAGGTGGGTTCCATATGATATTGCAAGGCCTTTGCTTGATAGCAAACCATACGTCGTTTTATCAGATTTTGCCAGCTTACAAAATGGGGATTCCTTACTGCCTCAAGTTTCTGAAAGTGACACAGGAATGGAACATGATGACAATGTCCAAGAAGACTCAAATGATGCTTTTATTGACTATGATGAAGAAATGATTGAGCCAGAATTTGAGAACTTTGATGGTCAACCAGAAATGGAAACAAGTGGTCTGACGTCTAAGCAAGCTGAAGATGGTGATATCACTAAAATTCTAATTGAAGGAAAGGGATTTCGAGTGAAATACAAGGTAAAAATACTAAAGGCACGCTTTGTGGCATGTATTAGAGGATTGTATTGTTTTAGATGATATAATACAACTGTTTGGTGTGTGTTTTGCGTTGCATTAGCTAATATGTTTTAATTGGATAATACATTGGACACGGCACTATTTAATACACATAGGGGTGAGGGTTTAGGCTGCATTCTATCTTATAAATCAACTCAAGCTAAGTTACGATAACATAAAATTAAAGATTAACCATGAAATAAATAATAATAATTATTATAATAATAAAAAATATGTAGATGTAAGTTGGCCTTCTCCCTTCAATCAAAGTTCAGAGGCTACTGCCTCCTTGCTTCAACAGGGAGGACGTCATTGACCTTCTCCTATTTAACTAGGATGAGGCCAGTTGATGGCCTCACCTATTTAACTAGAGCGAGGCTCGCCCTCCCTTAGATCATGGGAGGAGATTGGTGGCCTCTGCCCCTTTACTAGTAGCTAGTAGGAAGCTGAGCTGATGACCTCTTATTAAGAGATTGTGATTCTTAACTAATAGTTCAACAGCCTCCTCCATTTGTTTTCAGATAACTTTTATATGCATCTTATTAAATTAAATTACTTCGAAGTAATTCTTAATAAATATTGTGGAAGGTAAACATATTTTGAAAATATTTGTTAAAATATGACTAACAATCATGTCATTGAACATGATTGTGTTGTACAAGGTAACACAAAATGTGTCCTTGTATTAATAATATACAACACAAAATGATGTTTTTTCTTTGGTGTTCTATGATTGTTTGAGTGGTCATATTTATTAAAATATGTTGTTACAAATGGTGAAGGATATACAAAGAGCATTAAATCCAATGCAAAGGAGATCACTGGAATCCCAGCTGCGCAGATACCTTAAAAGCATCGGTCCGGAGCTGTCTGAGCGAATGGTTTATTCTCTCGAGTAAACTCTTCCATTCCATCTACAGGGACATGCAAACGTACTGAATAATTCACAATTTTTCTATAAAAAAATTGTACATTGTGAAATTTTATTTATTTATTGGATAAAAGGGATTGCTTTGCTTTTTAATTAAGTTTCTCTTGTAAGTACAGCACAGGTTTATATTTCAGCTAGTAGTATCTATGAGTGTTGTTGTCCTCCTAGTTTTTAAATGAAAGAAGTGGGTCATGGGGCAGCTGGGATGTTTTTACTTGTTGACACCAACTTGATAACTTTTTTCCTTTTATGGGATTGAATCTGCTCTCAATTGTCTGTCCATTCTAGTAAAGGACCATAATCCTTCACATAATGGCCTTTGCTTTGTAGAGCAAATGCTATGTTCTTCATTTTCTTTAATTAAATACCCCCTTTTGAATGGAATCATTGGTTAGTGACAAAAGCTAGTAATATCTCCCTACAATAGCAGTAGACCACTTAATGGAATTTGTGATTATGCATCTAAATTGGATTGTTGAAAGTGAAATGATTCTTTTTCCATGGAATGTGCGAATATGCTGCAAAATTTATATCGTGAAAGTGGGTCCCTAATATACATAAACCTGCCTTGTAAATCAAGAATAACTTGGTCTTTGGGGGAGGTTTTGGATAAACAACCGATGGCGCGTCCAACCTGTTCAAGTTATTGGTGTCTGCTAATGAAATCAACTTACTTCAACCATGGACACATACATGTGCAAAAAATGTGGTGGGTTGGATTATCTCCAACTCTTTTAAAGATCTTTTAACATTTAAGATATGGTTTCATAAGACCTTAAATGAGGAGATAATGTTCTTTGGAATTAAATTTTTTATTCGTTTATTTTAGACACATACAAATTTATTTAAGGTATGTTTCTCAATTGAAAATCGAAGGAAACCAAGTTTCGTTAGAAAGGAAATCAGAATAGAAAATTTGATTCCTCAAGTGGGGGGACGGATATTAAGTTCCTTTTTTTTTTATTTTGTATGGGGTCACATAATTTGAACGTTGAATAAAATGAGAAATGGAAATCGTGGTGCAACTGACAAGAAATTAGCCATAAAGGCTGATAGAAGGGGCACATGGTAACATTATGCACTAAAGAATGAATGGTCACTTAGTGAAAAGCAATTGGCTTCACAAGAAGTAGCCTTGAAAGCCAATCTTAAATTCAATTCAACACATAATTCACAGTAATTTGAAACATCAACTTAATCAGAATTAACAATCTAAGTGTTTTCAATTGGGTGGTTATTGACACTTAGTAATCTGGCCTTCTGGGGCCAAAATGAAGAGTGACCATGTTTATGAATTCACAAGTTGAATGAGTAACTTGGAGGTGAAAAGAATGTACAGTTGCATTCCATCAAGGGTAATCAAGCATCATCTGCGTCACTCCCGCCAATGTGCGAGTCGTGACTGACCCAGTAATTGCTTCCATCAGGACCATAAACCTTATACCTGCTCAGCAGCACAACCCATCAAACTTTTAACAACAATATAATCAGAAGCTAGCATTTTGTTCTTTGCTCCATAGTTACATACTGACCGTTCGAGTACAGATTTTCCTTCCTTGTATTTCTGGCTCTTCTCATGAGCAGTTTCCTGAAAAATACTTTACTAATAAACAACTGCAACAAGGAACATAAGACAATCAATTTTGTTTTGAGTACTGCCAGCAAGCCTTACATATTTCCACCCCACAATTGATCCACACCCGACACAAAATATGTCAGCCACGGTATGCATCCCCGTCATCATCAGTCTCTCTTCTTTCTCTCCAGTGGAGACATTCACTCTGTCAAACAACAAGAGATGACAATATATTTTCAAGAAAGACCAATAGTCAACATTAAATGTCTTATAAGTCATTGAACAAGCATGTAGTGATGGATGTCCATAAATTCATCCATGATAATCTTAATTTGGTATCAGCCCACTGAACATGATACCTGCAGTTACCCCATCTTGTCATTCATCTCCCCTATGCTGCTCAATTGGACCACAAACGGAAGATAGGATTTGAAATACATATAAGCAATTAATGGCTACATTACTAATGCACTCATGCAAATAACAAATCTTCCAGTAGTGGTTCAGATTCTGCAAATGATATATATTACCTGTGTCTTCTTCACATATAGGAGTAAGTTTAGTTAATTGCTTACACAAGCATATAGCTTCAATTCCTTTCTATTTGATTAGTACATCATAAGCAAAACGCCCGATCAGGCATTGGAAAGTGTTTACATAGTTTTTCCATTATAGAGTTATTTTGTGTGTTTTGCTTGGCATTACCGAAGAGCTTCCAAAATCAGAAAACTTACACCTTACTGAAGAGGTAAGCTTGCCCATGCCTGCAGTGGAAAGACTGAATAAAAAAGAACACAGGTAAACATATAGTCAGAATACTTGGCTCTCACATAATCCCCAATCAATATTTGTTGGATTCTATGGACATTTAAAAAGAAAAGATGATAAATTCCTTCAACATGTTGATTCATCAACAAAATGCAAGCATCAATCCATGTTAGTTGGGGGGCTCAATGATTTTCGAGACAAATGTAAGGATGCAAACAAGCAAGCTCATGTTTGTATACATGCATAATTGGTTTCAATATAAAATCATCATTGGTAAATTGGGAGCACAATTTGGTCTATCACAATTGACTCCTTCCTACGAGTTCTAGCCAGGATATAGTCACAGCAAACAACTTATTAAAATTTGTATGTTGTTGCAACTGTTTGGGCATAGTAGTCTCAAGCAGAGATATTATCCATTAGACCGCTTTGCAGTAGACATCTTATACAATCGTGAAGGTTAAAGTGAATAAACTTGGTGCTTGGGATTTTCTTCACAGTAGCATGGTTTTCGAACAGCACTGGGAGATAGCAGGAATCATTTTGCCACTAATGAATCAAGTTGGAAACTCAAATTTATCATTTACATCATAGGCCACCAGGTTTCATAACTATAAAAGAGGGCTAGACTTCAACTTATTTTCACCAATCTGATTTACTCTTCAGCATAAGACATTTTCAAATAATGGAGAACACAGAACTTAGTTTAACTGTAGAATTCCTAGCAAAGACTAGCAATTTATAGTCATCAAAATGAGAAGCCTGCCTTGATGACAAACAAAAGATAAATGAAACCACATGAAACTATTAAACTAAGCAAGAAGTTTAATTACACAACAAGAACAATAAGAAACCATGATCCAAAGAGAGACTGCACAAGATTAAGGTGTATTGGCATCCAGATTCACATAATCTAAATGTTGTCCTAGAAAGTTCAAGTTAATCTTGTTCCTCTGCGGATTACAATCAAAGAAAAAACCTTCTCGAATTACCTTATTCTGTGGAATCAATTTCCTCTTTGGATTATTACTGAAGGAAAATTTACTCTGAGTAGCCTAACATATGAAAAAACTTATTTGCATCTTTGACTACGAATGGATTGAAATTGTTCAAGGAGCGTCGTTGATTTTCCAAGAAAAATACATTTACAACTATATTAAATCCAATGCAAATAGATACCATCATTGAACTTCAACACTTCAAAAGACTAGGTATAGCAACCTCAGTTCCTCATTTATGATGTTGAAATATAAAATTTTGAGCAACTAAGCATTGTGGATTGCGTTCCAAAAGATCCATAGCTACTAACTATCATTTCGAACAAATAATGCTATTCAATTACAACCCCAAAAAGCTCAAAATGATCATCTCTAATTACACAAAATTCCCTTAACCATTCATTTCAGATAAGGATAATCCAAAAATCACAGCTAATGAAACAAACAAGCAATCATCATAACATAAACAAAACTACAAACAAGTGTAGTCTACTAATCAAGAACATTCATGATTCCAACAAAGCACCACCAAAAGAAAAATAAATAAATAAATAAATAAAAATAAAACAAACAAATTAATTAAACATACCCAGATGAGAAAACCATCAAAAAAACTAAAAACAACAAAGAAGCAAGACATCAAAGATCAAAACAGATATAAGGAACAACCTTTGAGACAATATCTTCACAAACAGCAAGGTGGGTCCTGCAGTGCTTGCAGCTATAGATCTTCCCTTCAAGATTCACCACAAACAACCTCCCCATCTCTCTTCTTCTTCCTCCTCACTCTCTCTGTCAACAGATCTTCACACAACCAAATATACATCAACAAACAGAAACAAATATCAAAAAACAGCCAAAAGGGTATGTAGAAATGATCGGAAAAGTAGAAAAAAAAAAAAAAACATGACTTGAAGATGAAGAAATTGAACCAAGAAAAAGAAAAGTGAAAAGCTAGAAACTTTGAGACAAGATTGCTTACTTTCTCTGAAATGAGGGTGGTTTGTTGCTTGTAGTCGTAGTTGGTGACGGTAGAGGTGTCTTCTATTAATTTTTGCAAGAAAAATGTGGACCATGAAGGTACCTCATTTGGCAATTATATAATAACTTTATTTTTCGTGAAAGTGGAACCTGACAAGACGTGTATTTTACGGGATTTTTTTTTCTTTTTCTTTTTTGCTTTTTCATTCCCCATTTAATGGAACAATTAATCATTGTTTTGTTTACACTAATACATTAGAAAATGTTTGTGTTGATATGTATTAGAAAGGTTTTTCTTTCTGATGGAAACAAAATACTTTGATTAGTTGTTGGTAATGGAGTTTATTGTAGAAATAGTTATCTAGTTGATATTTTAAAATTTAAAAAAAAAATTGATAATAAATAAGATATTTTTTAGATTTATCTCAACCTAGAAATTTATTATCATTATCGAAAAACTATTACTCGTGTAAATGTTACAACATATTTTCGGTGGTAATGGAACCTCTCACTTTAATAGATGGGGAGGTACACAATTATTATTATTATATGTTTAAAGAATATGGTATATAATTATATGTTCTGAGAAACATTGTACAATCATGTAAATTAAGTCTGATAATTATGTCAACCGATAGTAATTAAACTTTGACTAACTGTGCAAAGTAACGCCTTTTATGACTTATGGAAATGAAAAAACAAACTTGACAAACAAAAGAATCCCATTGGCAAGTATTTGTAATGTTGACAATATGGACTGTGAGGAATGGATGAGGAGAGAAAGCAAAATCAATTGTTCTATAAAGCATGTAAAATTGCTTAGGTGTGAGTGTGAAGAAAATGTTGAAATTGAGTATGGTTTTATGAGGAAGGAATAAATTGTCACAGAGATTGTGTTGAAGTTGAAAATTCTGACTAGAGATGGCATTGCTTTATCTAAAAATGTTTTAATATGTATCGTCATAGTATCATGCCTCTTTTTATATATATTCAATCAATCTCATTGAAAACGGTATTAAAAAACGAAAATCAATCTCATTTAAGCCCAATTAATACAGCAAACAGATACAATCTTATTCTAATTGAAGTCCAACTTTTTGGGTTTGGAAAAATTAAATAAGAAACCCAAACAACCAAATAATTCCCTTATCGTTTTAGTTAATTACTAACAAAAAATGGAAAAAAATAAATAAATAAATGGACATCAACATTAACAAACTTATGATCAATAATGTTTCTCATAGAAAAATGGAACATTTGTATTAAAGAAGTAAACGTTCGGTGCCTTGGAATTCAAAAAGGTTTGGAAAAATAAATTTTCCATCCTGTCCATGCTGTTCTGTCGGGAAGGGCGGAAGGAAACCAAAAAAAAATTTCCCTTCTCGTGTGGATCCCATTAGTCAAATCCCATTTAAGTGAGGCTTTATTTTTTGAATATTATATTTTTTAATTAAATTATTATTTATATTAAATATATTTAAAAATTAATCCATTACTTGTTTCAAAAAATTTTAAAAAAAAAATTCATTACATATTATTTAATAATCAATTTACAATAATATTAAATTAATTTAATCAAATCAAATCAAATCCAATCCAATCTTAATTGCATTAATCATGTTATAGTACTAGTTTAATCCAATTCAATCTTATTTCATCTCATCCAATCTCATATGTTAAACGGTACCTAAGTACTTGAGTGGACTACCACTACGCTACTTTTAGGCATACGTGGGAAATGGAGTGGGATTGAGATTTAATTTTTTCTATTCTCCCACATCTCACGTTTGGAGGAGCTTGTAGTAGGGAAGATAATGGTTTTTTTTAATTCTCGTGCCCATCTTCATTTCAGTCAACATGGAAAATGGAAACCTAAGCTCAATCGTGGGTTTCCCATTTCCTGCATTGACATGAATCCTCTTTTTTTTTTTTTTTAATTCATCCTCCCATCAAACACCTACCAAACAATCTTTCTCTCCACACAACTCTTCTTCTCTCTTTCATCTCCACCACACCCACCCACCACCACTATAAATCACTTTTCGTCTCTCTCATTTTCGACGACGAACCAATAACGTCAATTGTCGTCCTCTCTACACTCACTATTTCATCTTTCTCTATCCCTTTCTCTCGCTCTTTCACTCATCGTCGTCCTCTTCATTTCCATCCCCAACCTTTAATCTTTAATTTTTTTTTTTTTTTAATGAGTTTGTTTTGGGTTTGATAACCATGTGGTACTGGGTTCATCAAACCCAGAATTATTTGGTTCTGGATACAATCAGGTTCCATGGAACCCAGTTGGTTCTAGGTTCCATCAAACTTAGAACAAAATATGGTGTGTGTGTGTGTGTGTGTGTGTTTTTTTTTTTTTTTTTTTTTTTTTTTTTTTTTTTTTTTTTTTTTTTAAGATGAACTAGAGAATGGATTGTGTTGATTTTTTACATTGATTTGGTAGAAGGATGATGTTGGTGGAAGATGATTTGAGTTTTGTTGTTTTGGGTGTTGATTTGGATCTTTTTTATGTCGTTAAAGACAATCGATTTGGTGGAAAGATGATGTTGTTTTTATTTTTAAAATTAATTTAAAGTATATTATAAAATATTTAAATTAATTTTATTTCAATCCAATCCCAACCTATATTAAACATAATTTGGTATAATTTTATTTCAATCTCAAGTTCTACTAAATATGAGACAATAATTTTTTAATCCAATTTATTTCATTACGTTCCAATTCAGTTCATTTCATTCAATCTCAGATGCTAAACGTAATCTTAAGATACATTTGGAACATAGGATTGGACTAGGTTTGGACAATTTTAAGTCTAATCTCATGTTTGGTTGAGATATGGGATCGGAAAGCTAATCTTATGTCCATTGTTTTAAGCAGTTGTGACAAGTTTATTTGAACTCACCACAACACATGGGATAAACAAGGGACTACTGTCCCTTGCTTTATTAGTTTTATGTATATTGGACTGGGTTTGGACAAATTCCAATATAATCTCATGTTTGGTTAAGAGATAGGATTGGAAAACCAATCTCATGTTCATTATTTTAAGCAGCTGTGACAGGTTTATTTAAACTAGCCACAACACATGTGTTAGGCAAAGCACTATTATCTCTTGCTTTATATATATATATACCATTGAATAAAATCTCGGTCGAGTTGACCGATTTCTCGTCGAGAAATTGCCGCTATGCCGATTCCCGATTCAAGAACCGCCAGATCGGAGGTTCAAATCGGATTTAGTAAAAACTCAGCTCAACTCGGATAACTAGGCCAACTCGGCTTTTTTTTTTTTTCAATTTTTTTGTCGCCAAAACGGCGTCGTTTTGGTGTGCCCAAAATGACGCCGTTTTGGCGTCACCTATAAATGTACTATTCTTCCCCTGTTGTCTTCAGTTCTTCGTTCTTCCTCTTCTGTTATGCTTATGCGCTTCTGCTCGTCGCCACGTGGTGTACTGCTGTCGGTCTTTGCCTCGTGGGTTGCTGCTGTTCCTCGCTCTGTTCCTCATCATTGCAGTCACAGCCAACATCACCGTCTCTGTCATCATCTTTGTTACCCGAATACCCGTAAGTTAGTTGTTTGTTTTTTCTTTCTTTTTTTTTTTTTTTTTTTTTTTGCTTTTAACACTATTTTATCACATATATTTGTTTAGGCCCTTTAGGGATGATGATTGATTGATTATATAAGCTATAGTTGTCCAAGAAATTTAGCTTTTCGAGTTGATTATGTCTTATCTTAACTCTTAACTACATTTCTTTAGGGTTTTGTACTTTTGTTAGATTGATGGGAACATGACATTTTGTTGTTGCTTTTATTGCTTTTTTATAATTAAATTTTCTTTTTTGGTAAAGAATAAAGATTTATGAGTTATGAGTTATGAATTAAAGAATAATATTTGTTGTGTAAATGTTTTCATGCTTAAATATTTGTTTGATGATTAGATTGTTTAATGTAGACATAAAGAATGAATCTTCGGGAGCCTCCATTACCTAATCTCTCAAACGAAATTCAGGTGATATCGGATGGGATTATGGGAAGTTGGTAGATCCGAACATTATGGAAAGAGTACAATGCATATTATGTGGGAAGATTATGTTTGGAAGGATACATAGATTGAAGGAACATGTGGCTCACATATCCGGAAATATGGCTAAATGTACAAAAGCAAAACCGAAAGATACAAATAGATGCAGAAATGCACTCATGGAGTCAAAAAAATAAAAAATAAAAAAAAGAAATAAGATGATGGAGGAGAAATTGAAGAGATGAGAAGTAAATATCAACCAACAAGAGGAGATGGAGGAAGTAGAGGTGAGAGAGGTAAGGAAAGAGCCTCATCATCTTGGCCCTATAGATAGGTTTACAAGACCCATTGATCTGGAGTCGTCATTAAATTCAATGAAGTCAATGCGACAACAAAACATTAATGAAACACTTTTTAAAGAGAGGCTTGATCATGTGCATAATTGGGTGACTATTTGGATATTTAATAGAGTTGTTCCATGGAATGTTGTTATGAATGATGATTTCATGCGTGCTTGTGAAGCAACTGGTCAGTTTGGGCCGGGTTATAGACCTCCAAATTATTATAAAATCGGGGAGCAATATTTGCCGAATAAAGTGGAAGAAACCAATTTGTTAAAAATGCAAGAAAAAGAGTGGGTTGTAAATGGATGCTCAATTATGACGAATGCTTGGACGAATAGGAAAATAAGGAGCATGATGAATTGGTGTGTGAATTACAGGTATAAATTTTATATAATTTATCTACTATATAATGTTAGCAGCATATTATATTATTTAAATTTAATATCTTATGCTTTTAGTGTGTTTCTTACTTTCTTAATGTGTTCTTTAATCTAATTTATATTTGATTGTTACTTGAATTTGATTATTGCAGGTTAGTAACCGTTTTCCTTTCTTCCAAAGATTGTTCTGATGTAGCACACACTGAGGAACACATTTTCGAGTATGTAAATGAATGCATTAATCAAGTCGGACCTGAAAATGTTGTTCAAATTGTAACCGACAATGCTAGCAATAATATATGGGTGTTGCCAAGATTTTGAAAGAGAAGAGGCTAAACATATTTTGGACCTTATGTGCTAATCACACCATCAACCTCATACTAGAAAGTATTAGCAAATTTTCGAGGTTCAGCAAGTATATTAAGCAAGTAAAGCAGATGACAATCTTCATTTATACTCATCATAAGACTTTGGTAATGATGAGGTCTTTCACAAAGAAGAGGGATATAGTCAGGTCGGGAAAAATAAGATTTGCATCTGCTTTCCTTACTTTGCAAAGCTTGATGAATAACAAAAATGCTTTGAAAGCAATGTTTGGTAGTAAGGCATGAGAGAAGTGCAAATTCTCAAAAATAGTAAAGAGAAATTGACCTACGAAACTGTGATGAGTTTGGCGTTTAAAATGGTGTGACATGTTGTTTGAAGGTTTTTGCACCTTTGAATAAAGTGTTGAGATTGGAGGATGAGGATCAAAAGTCATCAATGTCTTGGTTATATGGAGAACTAAGAAGGGTTAAATAAGAAATTAAAGAAGTCTTAACCAACGTGGAAAATAATTATCGGCCAATTATTAAAAAATTTGATGAAAAAATGAAAGATCAACTAGATTCTCCATTGCATATGACGGCATTTTTGTTGAACCCTTATTACCATTATAAGGATTCAAGCATTTTCGATGAAACTAAGTTGTTAAATGTCTTTTTTAGAGTGTGTAGAGACTTTTCATCATGGTGATATAGTCTCTCAAGATGTATTTATCATGACTGAATGGCCACAGTATAAGATGAATGAGGGTCCTTTTGGGAAACCGTTGGCCATTAAATGATGTGACACTGATTCTAATATATCTTTCAAGAACTAATTCTATATGTGATTATGTTTTATGGTGTAGTTAATTGGTGGAGCATGTTTGGAGGCCACACACCTAACTTGCATAAAATGGCAAAGAGGATTCTTTTATTGACAACTAGTTCATCCGGATGTGAAAGAAATTGACGCAATTTTGTATGGGTTAGTGCAATATCCATAGCTTATTTTAATGTTTTAAATTTTAATTATTCATTGATTTATTCAATTTTAATTTTTAAATCTTCTGTAGATACATACGAAGAAAATGAATAAACTCAATACGGATCTATTGAATGATCTTATCTTTGTTAATTTCAATTCACAGTTATCAAGGAAAATGAACCAACAGACTAAGAAGAATGTTGATGTGCTACTAGCACCTAATGTTGATGCTACTGATGCACAGGGATGGCTTGTTCCAGGTGGTGATGATGATGATGAAGTACGGTACGGTTTGGAACGACCGAGGCAACTTGATGAAGATGATTTTGATTCTACAAAGGAGGAGATAGAGAGAAGGGAGAAGAACATTGATGTAGAGTTTGAGTCCGACAATGAACAAGTTATGAAAGACGTTTATGGAGATGATGAAAAGTGGTTACGTCTTTCTCCTTGCCCTTAAGGTTTTTAAGGTCTTTACATATTTTCATGAACTTTTCATTTTGGTTGCTATTTTTTTTTTCTATGTTATCATTTACATATTATATATGATGTTGGTTGTGTACTTGTGTTTGAGATTGAAACAAAGATGAAAGGTCCTAAGTAATTTAGATGTGATAGACTTTTGAAGTGTTGTCATTTTTGTGTATTGTAGGTGGAATTGTTGAAAAAATAGTGGTTATGCTGCCGAAATTTTTAAGATATTTAGTATTTGTAATTATATGATTGTGTTAAAGTAACTTTGAAGATTGCATGAGATAGACTTGATGGTGTTTTGTGGTCATATGATTGTATTTTGATCATATTGAAAATTTTTAATTTTTAATTTTTATAGGTTTGACCTGGTTTGACTATGGGTCACCGGTTTGACCGTTGACTAATGGTCAAACCGAGTACTCTCCGAGTTGTCAAGTATTCGTTGCTCACTGTCTCGCTGATCGAGTAGCAAGTGGCGAGTTTTGAAACATTGTACATACATACTTTTAAATATAATATTAAGTTTAGTTAATTATCTTGAAGGTTAAGTTAATATATATATTAACTATTTCTAAAAATAAATGTTTTTGTATTAATTATAAAATAAATATTATTTTATTTAAAATTAATAATATATAGTTATATTTATTTTTAGAAAAAAATTTAATATGATATGTTATTTTAAAATTAATTTAATTACTTTAAAAATAAAATATATTTATTTTATTCATATTTTTAAGTTCAATTCTAACCTCGGCCAAACAAAAGACATTATTATTTTTATCGACGAAATTACAATTTAGCTACCTACGCGAAACTCTAATTCAAGCGGAGCACATGTTTGGATATTATTACAATTTACCTACCTCCCGTTATCAACTTTCCGTTAAAATTGCCTGTGAACAGTAAAAAAAAGTAAAAAGACGAAAATACCCTTGATTGCTGAAGTTGACGTAATTGACCGAATAAAAAATTGAAAAATCAAAATTGAAAAATTGAATAGAGATTGAACTGCTGCCTTTGTTCTGGTTCAGCTCCAGTCACACTTCATCACTGTTCCGACAAGATTTGGTGGTGTTCGGGTCTGATCTCGAGCTGAAAATGGCGTGGATCAGCTTGTTTTCGCGTCGGGTCTTCGTGGTGGTCGTGATGGCACTAGAGATTGAACTGCTGCCTTTGTTCTGGTTAAGCTCAAGTCACACTTCATCACTGTTCCGACAAGATTTGGTGGCGTTCGGGGTCTGATCTCGAGCTGAAAATGGCGTGGATCAGCTTGTTTTCGCGTCGGGTCTTCGTGGTGGTCGTGATGGCACTTGCCGTCGCCGGTTCTGCTCCGATCTACCTTCAATCTGTCGCCGATTCTGCGTGCGTTGAGGACTGGTCTTGGGGGAGTTCGGCGAGGTCTGGTTCGTGCTTGGCGTCGGCTTGAGCTGGGTTCTACAGGTCATGCGCATCGACAGCTCCCCTCGGGTCTTCGTGGTGGTCGTGATGGCACTTGCCGTCGTCGGTTCTGGTCCGATCTACCTTCAATCTGTCGCCGGTTCTGCGTGCGTTGAGGACTGGTCTTGGTGGAGTTCGGCGAGGTCTGGTTCGTGCTTGGCGTCGGCTTGAGCTGGGTTCTACAAGTCGTGCGTGTCGGCAGCTCCCCTTGTCGTCGTCGTCGGTCTGGTTGGGGTGCAGCAACGGGTCTGGTTTGCTTCGGCTGCTTGGTTTGTGGTGAGATCGTGGCTGCGTCGACAAGCTTGGCGTTGATCTTGGTCTGGTCGGAGCTGCTCGGTCCGTCGGTCCTCCTCTTCTTCTTCTTCTCTTCTTCTTCTTCTTTCTCTCCTTCATCTTCTTCAATCTGCCCTCACCTTCTTCCTTTGGCGTTCATCCCTTCAACTCTTCCATCTTCCTTCACCTTCTTCCATCTGCTACATCTGAGATTTTTTTTTTTTTAATTCATTTAATTTTTTTAATTTTTTAGACCACTGCCCATCGAAATGACAACTTTACCCCTGAATCAGTTCACGGTAACAGAAAGTTGATAACGGGAGGTAGGTAAATTGTAATAATATCCAAACATGTGCTCCGCTTGAATTAGAGTTTCGTCTGGGTAGCTAAATTGTAATTCCGTCTATTTTTATCTAATCCTATACTACACCAAACACATCACATAATTAATTTATTCAATCTAATCCAATTCAATCACATTAAGATAATCCAATTCAATCCCACATGCCAAAAGAAAACTAAATAATTTGAAAATGAAATTCTAAAATTTAAAAAGTTGATATAAAAAAGAGAATAATTTAAGACGATACTAATGTACATTGATATGAGATATATTCAAGTGGAGCATTTATATCCATGATCTTCACCAATAATATTCGGAATTGGGATTCTTTTCTAACCTTATTTTTTATCTTAACTTTTTACAAAATAAGTTAGAGTTTGAATGATGCATAAAAGAAAAAAGAAAAAAATTGTAATAATTTTGAACATCTGTTATCTTTTATACTGATATGTTATCAGATTATAAAAAATTTAGAAGATGTAACGATTAATAGCATTAAAGTCAGGATTCAAGAACTAGAAATTAAAACCTCTCGATCAGCAGAGGCAATTGCAAAAGCTGTAACGAAATACTAAAAACCTGTTGCAAGAACACATCCATGGCACTTTGCCCATTAGTTGACATTGTTGGGACAACAAAATTAGCCTTGGAGACTTAATTTATAAGAGAAAATTCATCGTATATGAATTAATGATGAAGCTATTAAGAAGCTTAAAAAAATCCCTTTAATCGTCATTAATTGTTAATGTATAAACTTTGATTCGAGGATGGTTTTACGTGAGGAAATGATTAATTTCCAATTAATAAGGTATATATGGAACAATTAAATATAAATAAAACCAAAACAAGAACAATAAAAAAAAAAATAATAATAATAATAAATAAATAAATAAAAATAAAATTTCCATCTCAAAACAAAGTAAATTTTAAACATTACATTTTTGCTTGACAAGCAAATTACATGCAAGACACATGCATATATAATATAGTCAGCAACTAAACATAAAATACAATTAAACACAACATTGAACATGAACAACATGTCTCAACGAAGATCGAGCTAGTAGAGGCTCAATTTCGAAATGGGGTGGCCGGCCTGTCACTGGTTAAAAGTGGCAACAAAGCTGATGGGGCCTTTTCCAGTGGTAGCGGCTTGGATGCCAAATATGAGAAAGGCCACCATAGCAAGACGAGAATGCTTGATTTCAGCCAATTGAAGGTTCTCAAACTTGTCAGGGTCAGATGCCAGCCCAAGTGGGTCAAAATAGCCGCCTGGATACAGCCTCTTCTCAGGGTCAAGCTCAGCATTTCTTTGGAACTCTATGTATCCAATCACTAGCACTTCAATCCATATCAATGTTGTCAATGAGAATGGCAGTGGCTGCCCTAGATATGATGATCCTTCCACCAGCTCCACCTAAAAATGATCACAAAGTAATTTATTCAACTTTAACACACGATTACGATTGTGTTTCAAACCAGATAAAAACGAAGTTACACAGACCCTCATACAAGTATTTCGTGTATCGAAAACCTTTTCCTTAATTTAAGACGGAAACAAAGGAATTAATTTGATGTGTATATATTAGTATGTATTTTGTCACGTTGTGGGGTATATTATATATTGTCATCTACAATAATAGCCAACACAAAAACCGGTAGGATGGGAAGAAGACACGACGAATGAAAAGTGCTTATTAAATATTGTGCCAGCTTATATATGTTCAGTGGTGCCCCAAAACCGACCTCACAAAAGGAGCCAATATCGATTCTTCCAAATTGTAGATATGTAGTCTGTGATTCGTTTTAAATTTCTCAGGATTTTTATCACATAATTTCAGTCGAGATTCAGTTCGCCACCTTTGAAAACAACTGTTTAGTATTCTTCTGTATATTATCTAATAGATGGCAAGCTAGCTAATCGATTTTGATCAGAACTTGATTTTGAAAAGAAAAATCAACATTATATTATTCAATTGTTTGTTATTGGTTTGTCACAAAAGATGATTGTCGGAAGTGAAAACGAAATTCAATATAGCAGCAAAATTATGTAAAAATCCAAGATTAAAAAACAGTCCAAAACTTATTAGTTACAAATTACAACCTAAAAGTATATATATTATTGAATCATTTACAATCCTCAAAATTTTCTTCCAGTCGCCCTCAATAAAACGAGATTTTTTTATAACATCAAAAAGTCTGAATTTTAAAACTAACGTCAAAATGTTATAAATTGAGGGGTTTTTTTTTGTTTTTTGTTTTAAACAGTAATATTAATTTCTTAGGCTAATTATTTCGGTGTATCAGTGTTAAAAACATTTAGTGTATAATTTCGATACTAATTTCAAAATTTAGACTTGTCTTTGTCTGTTTTTATTCGAGATTTTCATCATTACAAAAAGCTTTTATATAATTATTATCTCTCTTAGGTGTAACATGATTATGGGTAATGCTTAGTAATCAATAGATCAAAACGTTTACATTTTACTTTAATAAAATTTAACGATAGTATTTAAGAAATAAGAATCCGATAAGTTATCAGAAAAACACATGTGAAGAAAACGTACCTTTCCAGCATCTTGCCATGCAACGCCAGTGAGAGCTTCAACAGCAAGGGCACCAAGTGTACCCAACATAGCCCACCTCCCATGAATCAGCTCACACTCTCTAAACCTCTGCAGCCCAAACACCTCCGAGTACGGCTGGAACGGCGTCGGCTTCACCTCCGTCGTCTCCGTCCTGATCCCGATCACATCCCCGGCAACATTTTTGGCCAAATTCTGGTCCAATGAGTCTAAATCAAACTGCAAGTACTCTGCTGGCTTGGCAAAACCAAAAGGGTCAAAACCACGGTCTCCAACCATGGTCCCGTCGAGCCATTCCGGTGGGGTGGCCCCCGGGAACCACACAAGGCGGTCTGTTACTTTTTTCTTTAGCGGTGGTGGTGGTTGTTTTTTCTTGGTGCCAAAACCAAACCGGGCCTGGATTTTTCCGGTGCCTGGTTTTGGGTAGATCAAACGGGTCCCGAAGAAGTGTGATGCGGCAGCTGCTGCTGTGGTGGTGGCCATGAAGAGTAGAGTAGGGTCTTGGTGGATGTAAAAAAATATATATATAATGAAAATTATATGATAACAAATGGATATATATACATAGAGAGAGAGAGAGGTTTTTTTTTTTTTTTTTTTTTTTTTTTTTAAGATTGGAATTATGTGTATATTTTATTTATTTTCAATTTGATGGTCATGGATGAGAATGCAGTGGAGGGGCCTTATCTTTTGCCTTATCTGTTGCTAGGAGAGGTGAATGGTTGATGGCTTCTTCACCTTTGGATGTGGGGTCTTCACATTATATATTATAGTTTAAGGATTCAATCTTTGTATTAAGACTAATAATTGGTCTGGTTTTTGGTCAATGTTTAGGTTGTAAACCAATATTTTGAATAAAGAAATTGAGTTTATATCTACTTCTTTAATATACATGTGTATAATAATTATTAGGTATTTGGGTGTGAGGTTTGTTCGGTGTGTGTGTACATATATATATATATATATATATATATACATATTTCAGAATTTGATTCTAACTTCATAAAATAAATTAATGTAAGTCCAGGCATATACATATAAACCTTCCTCTATATATTAGTGGACAAGATTACAAAATTAGGGGAGATGGATGATAGATCCCAATATCCCATTACATCCGAAAAAAAAAAAAAAATCCCTTCTTTACATGGTATAGTTTAAGGATTCAATCTTTGAAAGGCTAATAATTAGTTTGGTTTTCGGTCAATGTTTGGGTTGTTTGTAACCCATCATTTTGAAGAAAGAAATTAATTGGTTTGGTTATATCAATCGAACCCATGAATCATTCTACAGAGAGTATATTAGTCGAGTAGACTCAATCATTTATCTGATCGATTAATATATATAAGAAAGTATAAACCTATGTCAATCAATAAATTGAGCTGCAAGCTAATGTCGCTCGACACATTTGACTTTTATCCAATTGACTCATGGACCTACGACATTGAGTATGGATCTATGGCCACTACACATATGCATCTAAATATATTAGTGGACAAGACTTACAAATACCTGTGTTTCCATTTTGTTTTTTGGTTTGTTTTGATCCACCAAGTCACTAATAATTAAGCAAAACAGTATAATATATACAATATTATGATATTTAATTAGGGGGGATTTTATTATGCAATTGGATTTATATACATCTCCCGTTCTAATCTTGACAGGCGATCAATGTCATCACATGGTGCGATCACAACAGTTGTTCAGTAGATGGATATGGATAGTAGATCCCATTACATCCATTAAAAAATAAATAAATAAATTCCATCTTTCCATTGGTTGGTTTGTGTTTCCTTTTTGTGCTGCTGTCTCGGTTGGGCAAAAATATTATAATATTCTAACTGTATTAAAGACTAATTCAAACCATTTATTGTTTTTTTTTTTTTTTTTGAACTTTCAAATAAATCAACAAATGGTCATACCATTTCAAGTTTCAGCAAGAAGATGTGCAAGAATCCTTCATTACAAATTTGCAATCATCATTCGTAGGCATAGCCAATTTTTTC